>LKNJ01002090.1:0-86032 GCA_002120245.1 Maccullochella peelii | reverse complement strand
TAATAATATTATACTCAAATTTTTTGAGTGTATATTATTAGTGTATGAGTGATATGTATTAAGAAAAAATCAGTCTGGGTGACTTGAGGAATGTTTAGTCCATTAAATATTATTATTATTTCTGCTTTACTACTTTTGTAGCTGTGTGACTTCCTCGAGCAGCATTTCCTTGCCGACAGCCATGACACCATCAAGAAGCTGGGCGATTACATTGGCAGTCTGACCCGCATCACTGCGTCTGAGATACATGGTTCCATGGGAGAGTACCTCTTTGATAAACACACTCTTTAAAGGTCGCAGCAGTACAGTGCCACAAGCTCCAAGTCTCAAAAGATGCATAGTCAAGAGGGCAACAACCCCTCACGCTGTGCCTCCTTCTCCGTTAAGAAAACGATACACGATACTTTCAGTTTACGACAAACTTCATTCTTGTACCAGTAGCACAAGAGAAGTTCAAAGCAAAATAACAAAATACCTCAATTTTTTTTTTTTTTTATTTATTTATTTTTTTCTCCTTGACAACCACCATGGAAAATATAATGGTCTCATTAATATGGTGCTAAAAACTATAATTTTCCTAAGCTCTTAAAATGAGTCGCATGTTCATTCAGATTCAATTGTATCATGTGTCATATATTCCATGTGTCGGAGGTTTTAACCTTCATAAATATTGTTTAATACATACTATTTAGAGTCAAACAAAATTATTTCAAGATTTGGAATATCATTGAATAAAGTCAGATTATGCCGAGATTATATTGTTTCTGTCTTTTTACAACCAGTTTAATAGTTGAACTGCATGTCCAATTGTTCAGTCATCTCATCTGTCATACAGTCTAAACACACTTTCTGTGTTTTTCCTAATGTCATGTGTGCACCTGTAGAACACTTTAAAGATAACAGTGGGACTTTGCTTACTCACTGTTGGTTGGGAGCTTAATGTTTAACATTAGGCTTCCAGACAGCTTGTGGTTAGAAATGCTGCTTCTTAGTAAATTACATGTTTCAGCAAAGATAAGATTCAGTATGTCAACAGAGCGCATCACAGCCAGGCGTGTCTTATTTTACTCTGTTAGGGTTTCAGTTGCAATGCAGTGCTGCAACACACCCAAGATAAATGAAACAAATATATCATTTTCAGCAGTGTTTACAGAACAAAATTAAATATAAAGTACAACAGTCCTGCTATACAGCTCACAATATTCCTGTGTTAAGTGTTTTTAGCAGTTTAAGTTGATTATTAGAGGAAGCTGTTGCATGGATTGGAGCCACTGAGATCTCCAGATGTAGCAGTGCAAACACGTGGCAGCATGCCTGGGGATTACGGTTCCCAGTGCTCTAAATGCAGATATGTGTTTTGTACAGTAAAATGGTAAGCCAAGGGATAGGGAGGATGGAATATCCACTCTGTGAAAGTTGCTGGTAGATTGACGATTGACTGGGAGCACAGCTATGCTGAGGGGATTAGTGAAGAGCCTGATTCACTACAATCTCCTCAGTCTAATGGATAAACACAACCAACACTGACATGTCTCATCAGTCTAATGAACAGTTGCTTTTCCTTCTCAACAAGGAGAAGCAATAAATTGCTCAACATGTGTGAACTGTTTAACAGTGGAGTAGTAATATATGAAAAGGTGAATGTTGTTCTTTACGCATCTTCAGTCAGAGACATAAAGCAACAGATGTGTTGTCAGCAGTCTAATATCAGGAGGAGGGGTAGGGGGGATTAAATCACAACACTGCTCTAGTGATTTGCCAGCACTTTAGCTTTGATGGAAAGGTTTGCAGGGAGCCTGCCAGTCAGTCAGCTGCATACCGAAGGAACGATGGGTGCGTGAGGGGAAGCAACAAGAAATACACTTTGAACTAAAAGTTGCTCCAAAAGCTCTTTTGGTATAGAGGGAATTAAAGGAACATAAAATCAGGTAAGATAAATATAAGATTTCAAACATTTCTGTTATGATGAAGTGCAAGAGCACTACATTGCAAAAAATAATTTAACTGGTGAGGAAATGCTAGACTTTTTTAATTGAGTTGTGTTTTTTTTATGATAAAATCACATTTGGTTTTGGACAAACCAACTTCAAGGACTGGTTTGCCTATAGTTTCCTATGAATCTGAACAAAATCATCACCCTCTACTAAACGGCTGATAAGAGACCAATAATGTTTTCATTTCATCTTCTATTTTAACAGCAGCTATAACTAGACCAATGTGACAATTGCCTTTGAGGAATTTCTGTTATTCCAACAAAAACATTTCCTTTCCATGTACATTCTAAAAAGTATGTTTTTTTCTTATTTTAAATAGTATGGGGATAACTTCATGAAAACTACAAATAAAAAGATCTGTGTTTTCCCTCAGTCTTGGCCATAGTCCACTGGGCTTTCTTTGAAATACTTTAATAAACAGTTGTCATTCCAGAAGGGAGGAAAAATGAGGGAGGAGACCAACCCCTATTTATTTAAGCTTTGAGGATCTGGGATTTTGGATTAATATTGTAGCGCCAGAGTTTAATCCAGTTACATGCAGAGACAGCGACGAGAGAAAAATGGGGATGGGACAAACGGGGGAGTGAAAGCGTGGGTTGTGGGGCGGGGGAGATGACAGAGAGAATGAGAGTAACAGAGGGATTAGGGTCAGCCATGTTAAGCATCTGGCTTAGAGATGTCCTATGCTCTTGAACTGTACTGCAACGCATGGACATAGGGATTACACAGTGCGCATATGAAGTAGTGTTATCTCTCACTGTAGGGGCCAGCATGACAGAGAACATAACAAACCAACACCACATGAATAACTTCACTGATTCTGTTGTTTTGACAGCTGACATGAGGTTGGCCAGTGCTGGGGCCCGGGCCCAGAGGGCTGCGGAGCCATCTGAACCAGAGCCAGAGGAAGCAACAGAGCCAGTTCATCATGAGCACTCCCATACAGAACACCATGAGCACTCCCATACAGAGCATCACCCCGGCCATGACTACAACCACATGAAGGAGAAGTTCATGAATGAACTTGGTCATCTCCCAAGTAAGCCACTTCTACAATTTGCAAGAACATGGTCAACAGAAATTCATAACTTAATTTACAAATAAACTATATCTTTGATTATTATTTGAAAGAGGAAATCCACCCCTGTACAGAATTGGTATTATGATATAGGAAAATTATTAATTATTTGTATTGACCTGTTTAGTCTAGCTTTTTTAATGAACATAAAGTATTTCTTAAAGGTTCAAAATACTATAGATATGATGGGAAAATTCCTACACGAAGCCCCTGACAAAGTTGTTGAGATATTCCACAGTACAAAGAATGATCTTATAGGAATATGAGCTTGTTTTCTGGGTCATTATCCACGTTCATTCTCATGAAAAAGTGGAAAAAGTGCATGAGAATGGCTTTCCCTCCAGTTAACAACTACTGCTGAAGTGCTCTGAGTAAGGCACTTAATGATAAACTGCACTGCTGGGGGACTGTGGTTGTACAGGGCCTCTCCCAGTTGGGAGTGTGTTATTATCAGATTGTGGTGAAGGGTGTTGCTGATAACACACATGCTTGCCCATGCTTGCCTATATAAACAAGTGCTTCAAAAAAAAAAAAGTCAAGGTAGAAATGCTCAAAAGAACCGTCCAATCCAGTGCTGTAAGCAGCATATTTTAGTTCAAGAGTATATTTTATTTTGATGATACTGTATTACGCATTAGGCCCTTGGTTCTGTTTCCAAGCTTTGGGGAAGCAGTTTGTGTTGAACAATATTGTTGTAACTAATTGAGATTATAGGAGTAAACTGATTTATGAAAGTGGATTTTTCTTTCATGCAATCTCAAGATGTGAAAGAATTAAATCCTCTTGAAAATCCTGATGTGTAAGACCAACAAGCTTTTAAGCGTGGAATAGAGAGGGTAGTGTTTAAATGTTAAGATGTCTACTTTAATGTTCATGTTTCTTGTTTGTTTTGTTGGTTTTTTTGTTGGTGTTTACAGTGAATACTGATACTTCTTTTTATTTTGCAGTTCCCATGTGGGCAGTAGGAGCCATTGTTGTGGTGGTCCTGCTTTTGGTGGCATGCTTCATCTTCTGTCTTTTTAAAAAATGCTTTGGGAAAAAGAAAAAGCCAAAGAAAGTGAGGGAGAGGAAGACAGGTCGCCGCAGAAAGGAAAAGGAAGGTGAAGGAGAGGCTGGAGAGAAGGTATGTGATTTCCAGTAACCCATTACTGTATAATCTTACCTGATTTAGATCTTCATGATGAGTATCCAATGCACTGATGTTTTTATCTTGTAGGAGGGGGAGGTGAAGAAGGAAGGGGAGGAAGAGGAGAAAGAACAGGAAAAGTTGGGTAAGCTGGAGTTCTCGCTGGACTACAACTTCACAGATTCCCAGGTAGGTCCTATGTGAAAACAAAATCATTTTCAGGTCCATCAAAGACATTCATATAAATCATATGTATATAGGGACTCAACAAATAACTTTTTCTCTTTCCTCTGAAGCTTATAGTGGGTATCCTCCAGGCTCAGGACCTTGCTGCTATGGACATGGGGGGAACCTCAGACCCCTATGTCAAAGTCTTTTTGTTGCCAGACAAGAAGAAGAAGTACGAGACCAAAGTTCAGCGCAAGAATTTATGCCCTGTTTTCAACGAGACTTTCATCTTCAAGGTACCACGTGCCTGACATTGTGCCTTTGCCGACTTGATATTGATATTGATGTCTGTGTTTTGTTTGTTCTTTCTCTTGTCTTTATGTATCTGTCGCAACTTGTGTTGGTGTTCCAGATTGTTGATGATGACATATCACTTTTTACCCCTCATGAGGCAGAAGTTTGGCCTAATGTCTCTACTTCCCCTCGTCTTTAGTCTTTCATTCCCTGAATGGCGTCTGTCAACGTATCCCTCCCCAAAAAATAACAATGCAGTATGTTTTTAATTTTCTCCTGTCACTATATGTTCTTTGTTGTCTGGATTTGTACATTTTGTTACATGTAAACAAAACTGAACAAAACTATTCACCTATTCTACAACCCAATGTTGTAATAACCTCTCTTTCTAGATCCCTTATGCAGAGCTGGGCGGAAAGACTTTAGTGCTGCAAGTTTTTGACTTTGATCGTTTCTCCAAGCATGATATGATTGGTGAGATAAAGATTCCCATGAACAGTGTTGACTTGGGCCAGCCAATGCAACAATGGAGAGACGTGGAGAGTGGTGAGAAGGAGGAGGTATGATATATTGTGTTTTCATTCAACTTTGTGTCATTTCTTCATTTCCTTCATTTTAATTTGATGGGGCATGATGGTAAGCCATAATATTTTCCTTTCAGCAAGAAAAACTGGGCGATATTTGCATTTCTTTACGGTATGTACCCACTGCTGGCAAACTGACAGTGAACATCATGGAGGCAAAGAATCTGAAGAAAATGGATGTTGGTGGCTTATCAGGTAATTAAGCCTCATGCCACTTATTATCATTCTGTCAGAAATTTGCACAATTCCTCGTAAAAAAATGCCTACTTCAACAAACTTCAGTCTCATGAGGAAGTAAAACAGCCGCATAAAACACAACTATATCACCCTCTTTTCCTCTTCCATAAGATCCATATGTGAAGATTGTTCTGCAGCAAAATGGGAAACGGATTAAGAAGAAAAAGACGACTGTCAAGAAAAACACACTCAATCCTTACTTTAATGAGAGTTTCAGCTTCGATGTCCCCTTTGAGCAGATACAGGTAGGCTGTGTCTGCATTATTATCAATTTGAAATGATACAGACACAAAGTGTTATAACGCATGAACACATCTTTTTTCTTACAGAAAGTGCAGGTCGTCATCACTGTGTTTGACTACGATAAACTTGGGAGCAATGACCCCATTGGAAAGACCTTTATGGGTTATGGTGCTACAGGAGTTGGCCTGCGCCACTGGTCAGATATGCTTGCCAATCCCAGACGCCCTGTAGCCCAGTGGCACACTCTCCTGCCAGAGGAAGAAGTTGATGCAGCAGTCAAAGCAAAACCTCGTTAGAGTTGCACCTTCTTTGAGTATCAAATACTGCTGTTTTCTCAATGTGCATGTTCTGTTTTCCATTTTGTTTCTCTTAAGATAATTTAATGTGTGTATATGTTTGTGTATGTGTGTTTGCTTGTGTGTGTGTGTGATGTACAGACATTTTTTAAAATTTGGTTGTTATTAAAATGTCAGTTTCCCCTATTTACCCTATACTGTAAACCAATACGATTCTGTACTTGTATACTTGGAAAATATGTATCTGTAAATGTGCATCTTTTGTGTGTTTGCTGGTAAAATTTGGATGCATAAAGGAAGAATTTCAGAATTACTGTGTTTCTGAAATGTTAGTTAACTCTGAAGACATGTTTCATGGCTTCTACATCTCATGGTATGTACACTTTGCAAAATGCCTGTTGTAATGCTCTGGATCTTTTCAAATGCAAATTAACCACAGTGGACAGTTTCACCTCAATGCTTGTCTTTCTGTCTCACCTTTAATTTCATTTCATTTAATTCAATGGGTTGTTTAAGTTACATAAAAGATGTAGGCGTTGTAGAAATTACTCTAGAATGCTATTAGAGTGAGAAGAATATTATGGATAATACAATTATCCAACAATGTTTCACCATAATAACCTAGGCCTATTGGTTTTAAATTTAAAAAGAGAGGAGTATACAACTATCAAGTTCAGCCATATCACCCGTAGATGGCGCCTCCCCTCCCCATTTAGACTGTTTCCTAGCAACAGAACCCAAACTTACTGTTCAGACGGTTAGCTGCAAACTTTACTCAGTTGTCATAATTCAGCCTGTGAGGTGAGTTTTTCCCATCACTTGTGTTTCAGTTGATAGCATCTGGTCGCAGCTTATGACAGGTTTTATCACCATATTGAGGTACGAGACGGTGTTGTGCCCCTGGATAATTGATAAGCTAACATTAGATGTTCTTTCGACCAAGTACCGTTAAACGTTCGTGTTAAGCTAAGCTAAGCTATCTCACATGAACACTGGGCCAACTGACACTCTGTTAAGACACTAATATTGGCACTACTGGTTGAGTCATGATGTGAACCACTTACAGTCAGGTGTACGGCTTCGTTTGTCTTTCTGTCGGGCCCATTACAGGATGAGTGCTGGACGGAGATCTGAGGGCGCAGGCTGCATCACTTGGTGGGGCTTCAGTCCTGCGCGCGACCTGCTCACTACAGGTGAGAGCCCCAGGTGCACGAGGATGCGTGGTCCTCCTATACACGTGCATCAGAGCACACTCATGGTTTTATACAGTGGTGGAAAGTAACTACGTACATTTAGCTCGGGTGCTGTACTTTAGTGCAGTTTTGAGGTATTTGTACTTTAATTGAGTAGGCTACTTCTATTTAAGGCCTCTTTGTGTTTCTACTTCACTAGAGAAATATTGTGCTTTTTATTAAACTACATTCATCTGACAGCAATAGTTAGTTTTACATAGTTTACATTCAAAACATATGATCTGTTTATAAAATATGATGCAATTGTTATAGATTAAACTGCCCATTAGTAGTCTATATGAAATATTATATATATATGAAATAATAATAATAAAAATTACTTCAACTTGATCAACTACAACATTAAAGTACTGCTTACATCTTAATGCATTAATAATAATGATCCAATAATATAATAAACACTAAAAGGGGCCAAAATGAGTACTTTCACTTTTGACACTTAATGTACATTTAGTTATTTTTGCATAGTACTTTTACGTATTTTTTTTTTTTATGCAGGACTTTTACTTAGAATGGAGTATTTGATAGGTATTGCTACAGGTGTTATGTTATACTGGTAGATAATGCACTACAATAACAACATGAGTTTTAATGAATTTATACCAGACAAATGATACAGACACATTTCGTCTGATACTAAAAAAGTATTGAGGTTCGGTACCCAGCCCTGGAAGTATGGTGTGTTGGAACTACTGTATGCTTTCTCTCTCTGTGTCCAGGCCCTGTGAGACTTGAAGGGGAGGTCAATGTTTTACTCATTGGCAGTGGAGATCCACGACATATTTTGAAGACCATTGCTGGTTTGAAAAGCGAAGAAAGCCTTCATGTAAGTCTCTCTTAAACTGTCATGTGAGCCCTGAGAACAAATTGGTGTGCTCTACTGTGAGCTGAAAATGTCTTCTCTCTGCTCTTTTGCAGGTGTATGTGATAGAAAACAGCATGGAGGAGGTGGCTAGACAGCTGCTTCTCCTCTACCTGGCACTGATGCCCCAGGAAAACATGGGAAGTAATGGTGGGTGGGATTTTGTGTAATATTCACTTCATAAATGTTCAGTAAAAATATGAATACAGCTAGATGTGTCCTAAACATGTAAGTTATTTTGCCATGGTTTCTATTTTCAGAGAAGACAGAGGTTTTCCTGGAGGTGTTTGGGAACAGTGAGATCCGCAGTCAGACAGAAGAGACACTGAGATGTGCAGCATCACAGCTCTCTCTGTCTGTTACTGAAACACTGGAGACACCCACACACCCCTGTCTGAACACAACTCTTCTCAAGGTACAATCAGTTGTTAAACAAGCCTATCCTGTGTGTTTCTTTAAGACCTTATGATTGATCTTTTTCTGAAATCAGACATTGAAGCCTGCTCAGTCAAACCCATGTGGAACTAGACTTGGTATACAGTACATAATGGACTAAATGCAGCTGTGTAAGTTCTCCACAAATTCAGTGAAAGTCTACTAATTTCATACTCTATAATTAAATTTCTACAGTTCAAGGAGCGAGATGAGCTGGCCAGGATATTCAAGTTGTGGATCCAGCCTCAGTCTTCATCATCTTCATCTGAGTGTCCTGCCCCTATCTTAATGTCCAAAGCCTGGGATTATCGGGTCAGGCAACACCTTGGAACACGCTACAACGTCAAGAGGGGCTGCTTCGACTGGGACCTTACAATGAAACTGCACGACAAAGGGGTATCTGAATATTTGGTGTACTTTCCTTTATTTGTCGAAATTCGCCCGAAATTCAAGACAATTTTTTAGAAGGATGGAAATTTGGAGGCTTATATGTTGCACTGAAGGATGGACACTCATTTTGTACTGACTCTATCTGCAGTGTGGTGTCATCAACAAACAACAATATGTGCAATGGAGGGAACAGGGTTTGGCGTTCGAAATGAGGGAAGGTGTCTACCAAATAACCAATCCAAGTTTGCTCTCTTCAAGACTGTTCAGACAGGTTAGTGTTTGTCTGTTTTTCTACACAACATTTGCAGCAATAACACGCCATGAAGGAGCTTAACTTTGTGTGTGTGTGTGTGTGTGTGTGTGTGTGTGTGTGTGTGTGTCTGGACAGAAACAGGACAAAGTGGCTGTCAGGGGCTACTGGGGAGACATTGTTTCCAGTCCTTACCTCTCCTTTGGCATTGAAACTGATGACAAGAGCCTGCTGAAGACACAGAATGGTCAACACATTAAGGTAAAATATACAGAAGTAATGGCACGGATTACATGCTCGATTAAAGTTATGTCTCCACTTCCTTTTATCGTACAGCGGAGGAACATATTAATGTCTGTTTTTTGTCCTCCCTTCCTTTCCTCACGTCCACAGACAGCCCAGGATATCTCATTTGCAAATGTACAGGCATTGTTCCAGTCCCTGTCCAGTAGACGGGGCTGCCCCACTACTTCTCAGTCAGACACAGAGACAGAGGAGCCGTCCCCACACCCACCGACGGACCGAAAATCTGTCACCATTAATGGTAAGTGGCTATTAACACTAGCAGGCCTGTGGCTTCAGGTGATTGACAGCGCATTTAAGAACAGGAATAGCAGCTCACACAATGACAAAAGCTGTTTAACTCACACATAATTTGTTGTTTCAGTGTGTTTTAATGTACACGTTCAAATACATTAAAGAAGCGTAAATGGTAACTGGGTCTTTAGGCTTTTCAGTATATGGTAGATCGCCTCCCATTCTTCTGAAGCCTGTTTCGATGTTTAGCACACAGAAAACAGTAACTGTGCATGAAACCTGATGGTTGTGGTGCTGAATTTTCTCAAATCCTCTTCAGACTTGATGCATCTGAATGGGATCTCTGTGACCTTCCTGCCTGTGGACTCACTTTACAAACTGCCAGAAAAACATAGATACTCCCACTTCTTCAACACCATCTACTTCTCTGCCAAGTGAGAGCTTTTCTTCTCCAATTACTGCAGATATAATTTTACTGAATAAATAATTCATGTTTTCTTATATACAAATGTAGTAACTCAACCTAAAATAGGATCCCAGTCACCTCGAATACAGACTACTGACATGACTGCTGATCGTGTTTCATTTCTGTGTTTTTGTTTCACTATCTGTCAATGCTTTAAAGCTGCGTGCACCAGTTGGGCCCGACGATGAGACAGATTGCAGCACCAGACGCTGTGCTTGTCGTGGAGTTGGCCAAGTGAGGGTTTTTATAGTAACAGGGCTTGTTACCATGGTGACAGTACAGTCACCAAGAGTACAGTGACTATGCTATATAGTTCACAAGTGCAGAGTATTTGATTTTGTGCATCTGATTTTCCATGTTTGCCACATATCCCAGATTTAAGTTCACTGATGAACAGATCATAATAACTGTATTTATGTTGCATCTGTGTGTCATTGTATATCTCAGGTACATTTTGGATCTGAACAAAGAGCAAGAAGCAGGCTTTGCAAAGAAAGTGGCGAGCATTGCTCTCGAGGCTGAATTTGAGCCGTGGCATGGGGGGAAGAGTGATGACGCCCATGCTGTTTTTATACCACAGAAGAAGTAAAGGTGGGAGCTGTTTACTCTGCTCCTATTGTCAGCTGCTTTACCTTCACAATATGCAACAGACTGATAGTCAAGGTGATACTGCGTCACAGCACAGACATTTTACAAGATCTTATGCAGACAGAATTTATTTTTCCTTCAAAAGGAAGTTTAGCCTCAGATAGTAGTTCATTTTTGTTTGTAGTAGCTGTGAATTTTCTATGTTTGAAGATTAATAATCAAATTTCATTTACAATTTGAATGACACTGATAGAAAATGTCCATTTTATGTATACGTGCATTTTTATAATTAGAGATGCAATTGCAAGTAGATGTACTTCAATAAATGCCACACAAAAATCTATTGAACTGTCTTCTTGTTTCTTTGTGCCTCATGTGTGAGTTCACTTCCAGCGTCCTCCAACCTTCCCCTTACCATGGCCCTTTTTGCTGCATTGAGACAAGAAAATATTAAATAGATTATGAACAGTCGTAGTTCACACAGAAATGACCAGCAAGTGTGACTGAGTGGAAATAGAAAGGGAAGTAGTTATACTTATATAACCCTAACCCTATCACGCTGTATTCATATCGTAGATGTTTGCATCCTGTACATGAAGTGGCGAATGTTTAAGAGCTGTGAGTTTGGAATTTCCTGTGCAAATGCGACTGTGTGGTATATCGGTATAGTCGATGCAAAGAAGCTCTCTACTGTGCTCTACTGTTTCTTTCTTGGGGCGTGGGAGTTGTGTCGTAGTGGACTGAGACGAGCAGACTGACTCACAATTTCTGAGCATGTTGGATTCTGTTCAGGAGGACATTGATCTGAAAAAGAAACAGATTCTGACGTCACAAATTAGACATTTTTAAAATACCTGTTTGGTATATTCTCGGCTAAATGGCTCACCTCATACTTCTGCCTCCTCATCTTCTCGGTCAGGTCAAATTTCTCCGACTCCAGCTGGTAGATCCATTCCCACATCTCCTTTGCTCTCTCTCTAAAGCACAACAGCATTAGCAACTTGAGATGACAGAAGTATACACCTTCTAAAATCTTAATAAAAAAGGTCACTAGCTACTTTTTTTGCAGTATCTTTAAATGGCGTGTGCCAGGCTTACCCAGGTGGCATTCCTACAAAATTGAGCTGGTTTAAAGTGTAATGACGTTTGTTTTATAATGAACCCAAATCTACTGGCAGCAACAACAACAAAAACTAACTCAAAATGCATCACTGTTGAATGGACCTTAAACTGACCTCAGGCTGTCCTCTCTCAGGTTCTCAAGAACCAGTGGCTTGCGTCTCTCTGCCAGAGTCTTCTTCTTGATTTCCCTCGCAGTTTGCCTTTTGCCTCGCCTCTGCTCTACCTGCACGAGACAAACACTGCTAGCTCATCTGACACACATGAACTCTGACTAACATCTATCATTCTTTCAGAGGGCACTTGAAATGATATGAACTCCACATATTTGCAGTATACAGTGACACACCTGCCTACAAATGTCTTGCTCTGACCTTGGCCAGGAACCCTCCAAAGTGAGCCCCCATGTTGGAGAGCACTTTCTTCTTCTTGGCCTCATCCTCTGCCCTCTTCTTGGCCTCTTCATCCTCTTTCCTCTGTCTCTCCTCCTGAGGAAGTCATCTTCAGCTGATTACTGCAGTTTCCTTTACTCAGATTGCTCTTCTATAGTGCGTAGGCTCAAAATACCGTGATTTGAGCAGATTATTGACATGCATGGATCAAACAACATATGTAGGTGTTAAACATTAATTACTGCAATCCGTGTCTGTCTATCCCGCTCTTTTTCAGCCCTCACACGCTGCTGCTCAGCTCTTTCTGCCCGGCGACTCTCCTATAACAGAAAAACCATATCAGCTGGACATTTAATCACTCTTACTCTGAATAGTCAGTGTAGTCTGACTACTCTCTCTGTCAGACAAACACATGGGAAAACAGCATGGGAAAGGCATTACAATCCTGTCTTTGAGTCCAATCAGCTCCTCTTCCTCTTTCTTCCTCTGCTCAAAGTGGACATCAATCAGAGTCTGCAGCTCCAGAAGATCTTTCTCCATCCTTTTCCTATGGATATCCTAACAGGGACCAGTGCATACACGGATCAAGATTATTTAATGCTGTTTTTGCTGCTGTAATCATGTAATTATTCCATTAACAACAATCTTGAAAGAACATACATCAAAGTCAACCCTCTCCCCCTCAGGTATTTTAGGGGCAGCGAGCTGTGTGACCAGCGGCCTGTAAAATAATGTGAAGGCATATCAACATACATCTTTTTTTTGACTGATCACATTATGTTTGTGATGCATCTAGTGGTAAATTCTGACAATATTTTTTGATGTTGAGTATTTCCATGTAGTCTTACTTGTATTTGGGGCGTTCTTCTTCAACAACACCCAGAGCAGCAGTGAAAAAGTGAATCAGTTCATTTTTCATAAACCACAGTTAGATTTGAAAACACAACACATGAAATTAATCCAAGTTAAACTCAAAGCAAAATTCTTCAAATTTGAATGAAGTTTTGTATACATCAGAAAACCCACAGTTCACGGGCACAGTTCATAACCCTACAAAAGATAAACAGCGGTTTTATACTGTTACTGTGCCCAAGGGCAATTTAAGGTTTAAAGTTCCCTGTTCATTTTGAATTTAAATTCAAAGTTCTTGTGATTTACCATGAAAAACATAGCTGAAAGCTACAAGTTAACACTGGAAGAATTACAATATGTAAATCAATAATTACATTTAGAAGGTTATTCTGTGGGGACTCCCAGGTTGCTGTTATAGGTTGTATCTGAATGTGTTATTATAAGGAAAAGGTTGATAAAATCATCACATCTCAGCATCACAGTCTCACCTCCCTCTCCCTGCTCCTCATCTTCTTCTGGAGAAAGAAAGCGTGACAGAGCGATTCACTTGAGAGAAACGAAGACACTGCTCCTTTATTAAATGAATGAATGAATGAATGAATACCCTTACCTTCGTGATGGCCTCTAAATAAAAAAAAGAATTGAAAATATACATCAGACATGCCATAAAATGGAAACTCATGTATTATTAATGTAGAAAGGTTTATATATGAGAAATGATAAGTTAACTGGGTAGGACTGGATTGACTCACCCATGATCTTCGAAATCAGACATGGTGACACTGGAGAGAAACCATAAATATAAAAATCAATACTGTTATAAAGGTGCAACAGCATTAGCCTAATATATGAAAGGTCTCATATTCATATAGGTCTCATATATTATTTAGTTTTTTCATGATTTTATACAAGGTAGTTCTGCTAAAAAGGGTAACAGCTGCATACATTTTTAGTATACGTCTTAAATTGTCATAATTTGTCATCAACATGGGTTTGTCCAACATTACATTCTGCAAACTTACATAATTAATAGAAGGATTTTAGCAGCAAACACCGACCAAGTACACTTGTGATGCGTTGACTGGAGTTAGCCCTCAACTTCCTGAAAAGCTTTAAATCTGGACTATGTAACTTTTGAAAGACAAACCCTTCCACTTATAAATGAAAAGCTTAATTCATAAGAAATAAAACGCAGCCTCACTCCATTCATTACATTAGTTTTGCTGATACAGCCATATTTGGTTTGGTATGACCAGTAGCTTATGGTGGCTAACGTTAGCTAACTTTAAATACTGTAGATATTGCTGTGTAACAGTTATTTTCTGGATCAGTTTGCTGGACTTTATGGCTCTTTTCTGTATGTGCCACTGTTACACAACATTTTAGTTACATAGTCTAAGCATAAATATATACTAACAAAATCAACAGCATCTAAATTAAATATTTGACTATGCACACATATAAATAAATGAAAACCTCAAGTGGCGATAATTTAATTCAATATTATTTAAAATTTCAATATTCAACCTTCTAATAAATGTTTGCATGCCACTCCAGATGGCTGAGCTTTAAAAGTCATAAAAGCTCTTGTCTCCTCATGTCAAATGAGACAGCCACCGGAGATGCATTGATGCATTGACGTAGAACACAGGTCAGTGCTTATATTCAAATATTAATATTAAGGGGAAAGCCATTTGTAGCTAGTGATCTAGGAATAGAAAAGGTCAGAGGGACTATAGACTGGAGCAGTGTCCTATTACCCAGCAAAAAAGTGAGGTATCAGCTGGTATCAACTTGAGCTAAGCTAACATTATTATCAAAAAATATTTATTATAAAGGTGCAACAGCATTAGCCTAATATATGAAAGGTCTCATATTCATATAGGTCTCATATATTATTTAGTTTTTTCATGATTTTATACAAGGTAGTTCTGCTAAAAAGGGTAACAGCTGCATACATTTTTAGTATACGTCTTAAATTGTCATAATTTGTCATCAACATGGGTTTGTNACATTCTGCAAACTTACATAATTAATAGAAGGATTTTAGCAGCAAACACCGACCAAGTACACTTGTGATGCGTTGACTGGAGTTAGCCCTCAACTTCCTGAAAAGCTTTAAATCTGGACTATGTAACTTTTGAAAGACAAACCCTTCCACTTATAAATGAAAAGCTTAATTCATAAGAAATAAAACGCAGCCTCACTCCATTCATTACATTAGTTTTGCTGATACAGCCATATTTGGTTTGGTATGACCAGTAGCTTATGGTGGCTAACGTTAGCTAACTTTAAATACTGTAGATATTGCTGTGTAACAGTTATTTTCTGGATCAGTTTGCTGGACTTTATGGCTCTTTTCTGTATGTGCCACTGTTACACAACATTTTACATCAGTCAGGTCATCTAATGATGACACCTTTAAACTGACTGACTGAAAATGTTGGGAAATGAGGAGAAATTCAATGTGCTGTTGTTCTGCAAACCACTTGTTACATACAAAGTTACATAGTCTAAACATACATATATACTAACAAAATCAGCAGTATCTAAATTAAATATTTGACTATGCACACATACAAAGAAATGAAAACCTCACGTGGCGATAATTTAATTCAATATTATTTAAAATTTCAATATTCAACCTAAAGTTTGCATGCCACTCCAGATGGCTGAGCTTTAAAAGTCATAAAAGCTCTTGTCTCCTGACGTCAAATGAGACAGCCACCGGAGATGCATTGATGTTGAACACAGGTCAGTGCTTATATTCAAATAATAAGATTAAGGGGAAAGCCATTTGTAGCTAATGATCTAGGAATAGAAGAGGTCAGAGGGACTATAGGCCAGAGCAGTGTCCTATTACCCAGGATAAGAGTGAGGTATCAGCTGGCCAATCCGTCTTGTTTAATTTGATTTACAAGAGAGAGTGAGGGATGGAGAGATTAAGCTGGCCGGCTGGTTGCTATTAACACCAGTCCTGTATTATCATTTGATCTACTCGCAGTCTCACTGGAGGAATATCTAAATGTGCGTGAAGCCCCATAAATATTTTAGCATTCCTAACCATTACTGCAGCAGTTAATATATGTATTTCAGTGTGATTAGTTACAGGATATACAGTATTATAATTTTACAGAGCACAAAGTCAAAACCGTCTGATGAGCTGTAATTAAACTGAATAAACACAATAATTCAGTTTCGGGACAGACACACCAGCAATAGACCAGTTTTCAAAACATTATTTTCAATGCAGACAACTAGAAACCCCTCCCAGACTGTGTGTCTTTGAGTGTATTAACATGGTAGATCAAGCACTGAGGCTGCCCAAGTCTCTCAGATCCATTCATGGTTAGTTTTTAGCCAAGATCTCAGAGCATGAGCATGTGAATCTGAATAAACACGGGCACACGGACAAAAGGCAGATGAGGGATTGGGAGAGGAATTCATCACATCGTTTCACTGGATGTTTCTAACCAAACTGACCGACACACAGTCACAGGCGGGCAGAGAGGCCAAGGGCACCAAGAATAACTTGTCAGGGTCCCGTGTTCAAACATATATTATGCTGTTATGTTTTGATCATGAAGAGCCCACTGAATTGTATTGTAATTAAGTAGACTGCAGGCCATGACTATTAAATTGCACACAAGCCATCTAGATTTTTCTGTTTGGTGCAGCCATGAGTACATGGCATCTTGGATTTATATATTTCACTCAATATTAAGATGATGTAGCTTCAGTGAGTAACTGGAACAAGCAGATACAGAATATATTGTATCTGTGACATTGTACAATGAAAAAAATCAGAATCATTTTTTTCTGACTAATGAGGATGACAGTGTTTAAGTTGTCATTCATCAATCATTGTCAAGTTTGAATGTTTTCAGCTATTTATTCGCTATTATTTAAATCTTAAAAGTGCAATAAGTGATTGTGATTACACATTACATAACTACGTACTGATAAAAATGATGGAAGACTTTGCCTAAAAAACTAAAAGCCCAAACGTCTTTGGTGACTTTTTGCTTGACTGTAAATATCACAGCACTGTACAAAAATAGATACTTTGGTTTAGGAAAAGGACAGTGTAGAGGAAAAGTTAAAGCACATACCTGAACAGCAAAAGAGAAGGAAGTTCACTGATGGTGAAAACAAGGGGAGTAATAACTAGAGGAGAGACAGAGCTTTATATAAGGGGTCCTCTGGGGTGACTTGAAATAAAACGTGTGTGTGTGTGTGTGTGTGTGTGTGTGTGTGTTGGGCATGTGGATTATTGGTGGCTTTTGGGAGCATAAGCTGAAGTCTGACAGGCAGGATAATGAGCGAAGGGTTTGTTGCTGACCTCACAGCTGAAAGAAGAGACAAAGAGACAGGTGCCAGAAGATAAATAGAGACAGAAGAAGAAGAATATCGAGAAAAACAAGAGAATTTCTGCCAGGAGACAAAGACACAAAGAGATCCTGTGTACGAAAGGCTCTGAGCATCACTGGTTCCCCTTGGTCTTGGTTACAAAGCTGAACCTTTACAGGTTGTTCCTCTTTTTTTATTGACTAGGAAATAATGGATTACCGTGTGGTATTTTCTTTACTGACTAACTGATCTTTATTTTTGAATGGTATGCAAAACCATTTAAACATGAAGAAGATTAAAATTAAATGAGAAATCCACCACTTATAAATGTGACGCCTGTTTTGACAGAACTGCTGCTATAAACGTGTTGTTTTTGGGGAATATTATTGATTTTTGATATCTATCTGCTTGCAATTGCTCACATATATCTTTGTGAAATGCAAACATGCCTTTGTCATTATGCAAACAGCATTTCCATAAAAACAAATATGAAGGCTCTTTGGGAATGAGCAAAACACACCATGTACAAAGACTGAGAGAAAGTTAGAGGAACAACTGTCAGAGGAAACATCTGTGCATAAGGTAAGGATATCGAATTATTTACAAAATAGAGCAGGGAGGAGATGATCTGGGTGTATATATACAACAACACTGCACATACAATGAGCATGATGTTAGAGCTGCAGCTACCATTGAGGACATCGAGCTCTTGTCCACAGTAATACAGTATTTCTTGGGGTTAAATGACATGTAAAGAAGTTTAGATTCTACCATGACACATACTGTATATTACACACGAATACATCCACATGCTTCATGGGATGCTCTTGTATTACAGATGTAGCTATGCAGATTTTGCTCTGTAACAAGAAAGAAATGAAGTCATTGGAGGCATTTACTACTACAGTCAAGGATTTTAGGTGTAGAAGAAATAGGCTATTATAGTTGAAATTTTAATTGTTGTTTTTTCATTCATTCAATAAAGATGATCCCATTGTGGCCTTGTTAGCATATGGCATAATACATTCAAGTATCCACCCAAGGAATAAGCAAACCAGAACCAAAGTCACTTGACAAGATCTCTAAACAAGCAAAGCAGATATTTAAAACACTGTGCTTATTTTACTGCTAAGTATTCAATTAACTCAATGATTTTTCTTTAACATGTTTCAAATGTCTCTCTCAAAGGACAACATTTCAACATAATAGGCTAACAAGCACTGCATTAGAAATATGAGCTTTTTTTTCTTGGTATAGCTGTGTAAGAAAGTGTTTGTATAACAACTTGTATAACATTTATCCTTATATATCCTAGAAAAAAATGCTTCATCTGGTGATTTTGCTGCTAGCTTCAGGTAAGTGTCTTTCCATAAAATGATGAAATCATCGTGTGAAATTACAACACACACTGTTCAAATAATAATAATGCCTGCTTTGTGTGATGTTTTGCTGGGTGTCCCTCTGCAGGTTGTGCTCAAGAGTATTACCTGATAGAGAAGCCTATGATATGGGACAAGGCCCAGAGTTACTGCAGAAAGTACTACACTGACCTCGCTACCATTGGCAGCCATGATGACCAGAAGAGGATGATGGACATAACAGCAGCCAGTGGCGTGACAACAGAAATCTGGATTGGTCTACAAGAGACCAGGGGGACGTCCTGGTTGTGGTCTGTGGGAAGAACTCAGACCAGTCACGGAGTAGCTGAATACACTAACTGGGCCATTGTTCCTGATTCCTCTCACCAATGTGGAGGCATGAGGGGTGATGGGAAATGGCTCAGTGCACTCTGTGAAACAACACTTCCCTTTGTCTGTCAGGAAGGTAAGTAACATTACTTTAATTTGACAATAAGTGCTTTAGATGAAGTAAACATCTCAATTTCCTCCAATCAGGAACAATCTTGAGTGTCACTTACTGTATCCTCTTGATGCTCAGTTGCATGGCCTTATTCTTATTAACTTTCTTGACAAGAGTTAGATGATTTGCTTAGAATAAAGACTGGAGACGGGGAAAACAGCAAGCCTGGCTCTGTGCAAAGGTATTAAAATAGTCTTACCCTGTGAAAGCAGATATATAACATCTTCTTTGGTTCTGGAGGGAGCTTTGCAATCTCTGATGATCAGGGTTATCTCAGATTGGGCTGGATTATTTTTTTAACAGACAGTCTGCATTACTAACTGGGGGAATTGGGGATTAAAAGATGTTGCTGTTTACCAGGCAGGGAAGTTCTGATGAATGAGGATATCAAGTTGCATTATGGGAACTGTAGAAATTGCAGCATTTCTGATTTGATTTAGACCATTTTTTAAAATCTGTCTCTTGTAAGTCTAACATCTTTATGAAAGTGTAATACTAAATCACTGGAGTATCTCTTTAATGCACATTTAAGAACATTCAGCAGCATGAAAACTAGTAGTGTGTGTGTGTGTGTGTGTGTGTGTGTGTGTGTGTGTTTTCATTCTCTCCAAACATCCAATCTTTACAGTACATTTTGCAATATTCACAGATAAGGGGTCCAGTGGGACGTATGTTGTTCTTCAACAAATGTCTTGGAGGCAAGCCCAAGAGTACTGTCGACTGAATAATGGAGACTTGGCCAGTGCGAGGAGCCAGACTGAAAATCAGGCATTACAGCAAATAGTTATTGAAAATGGGAAATCGCTGTCCCTGGTCTGGATCGGTCTGTTCAGAGATGAGTGGCAATGGTCGGACCAGAGTGAAAGTTCCTTCAGATACTGGGAGAGCACTCAGCCAAATAATGATGGACCCTGCTCATTGTATAGTCCCTATTTACAGGGGTGGTGTGACAGAGGTTGTACTTACTCACTTCCCTTCTTTTGCCAAAATGGTGAGCATACAATATATGTTGCAGTCTGATTCTGTCATGCACGGTATCTGTTTGTTTTGTTTGTTATGAAAAGGATGAACTGTTTGCAAAGATGGATGTGAAATCCATATTTTGATTAGTTCTTAGGTCCTTGTTAGTTCCTACATTTTAAAAATGTCATCCTGAACATAATTGATTTAACAAATCAAACTGAGCATATACTTGTAATGTAATGTATTATTTCTGTTTGTTTAACCACAGAAAAGAAAGTTGTGAGGCGGATCATGAGGGTGGAAATTAAGTCAAATTCAAGCTTTAACTTCAGTGATTCTGCTATGAGCGAAGCCATTTTGAACCAAGTAAGTTTTTGTCTACTCTAAACTTTAAGTGCTGCTGATACTAAAGTAATGTTACATTAAAGTTGCTTTTTAAAACATTGGTAGAAGTCAAGAAGTTGTTTTCTCACCACCAGTGTACACTGGCGATTATATAGTAATATAGTAACTTAATAACTAGCTAATTTGAATGAAGGTGTGTTTTGTCAATACTATTTTTTTCTTTCTTCCATAGATCCAAAAAAAGCATGAGGGGGTCAAGCTTCAGTGGAGGGTCCAGCCAGATGGGAACATTTTCCATAAAAAAGAAAAGAAGAAAGAAATGAATGATCTGCAGTGACAAACAAGACATTGCAAATAATCTTGAACATCTGTATGGGCACCTTAAATGTGATCATAAAAATACTCTAGCTAGAGTGGTTACTACAGCCAGTAAATTCATGAGAAATGCAACCAGAATCAGCTGGGGGAGTTGTACTCTATTTATCTGACATTGTTCACACAGTTGTCTTATTATGTATGTATGTCTTTAGTGTTTTATGTTCACATTATTTCTCATTATTAACTATCAGTTGGTGTGCTGTCATTTTGCAGAAAAATTACATAAAAAGATACATACACCTTTTTCCCTTCTGACAAATCGAAACTTGTAAGCATTAACTTAACAGGGGAATGTCACTGATTTATAACACTGAAGTCTGTTTACAGGTCTTAGGGAGTTCTACTGCATATGTGAAAAAAGTTGCATAAAGCCTTCTGAGCCTCTAGGGGTAGCTGCACAAAATCTGATAAATAGATGTCTGTGGTTGAGTTGCATTTTGGGTAATGTAGGCGCTAGGTTCTGACAAGGAAGAAGAATGCATGGAATAAAAAAAGTGATATCTCTGGTTCTGCGGCATCGATTGTGATCTTTTTTTGATCTGTCCATCATGAGCCCGACAACGTTATAGGAATAGATTGCTAAATCGGTAAAGTACTCTTTTAAGGCAACCCCCCCTCAAAAAACACACACACACACACCTTTTTTCTTTAACAATGCCTTTATGTTCCCTCATAATATTGCATTAAAAAGGCTGACAATAGCAATACAATGAGACAAGCTCAACTGACCTGGAGTGAAAACAAAAAAGGCAATAATTAATGGAGAAAAACTGAGGAATCTGCGTCACTGGTAACACACCACCCTTTAAATCACACAGCTCGACTACAAAGTGTCACTTTACATGTAATCCACATCTGACCTGCAGTACTGTTTGAGACTGAATAGCTGCACATGATGTTCATAAATATAGCTTGCATTGTTATGGTGCTTGATTTTTAACACGGATGAAAATAAAAAATACAAAACAGATTTATAGATGGCAGTGAAATAACTGGAGTTGCAGTACAGTTTTTAACTTGGTAAGTTTCAAATACCTACTGACCACTGAAAGAAAAACTGCTGTACATTTGTTTGTACAGTTTGAATATCAGGGTTCCCACACATTTTTACCAATGAATTTTCAAAACCTTTCCATAACTTTTCCATAATATTTTACCCCATTTCCACGACTTTATTTAAGTAGTTTAAAATAGGTAGGCCTATATAGTGATCATAGGGCGCAAACTGGGGTCTGCCTCTCTCTTGAGCAAGTGTATTTTATTTGTCGTTTGAAAGCCAAACATTTTTAAACACACACTTCCCAGGCATTTGTGGATGAGCAAACTGCTAGCGCTTGCTAACTTAAGACATTCCTGCCACCAAGTTGAATATGCCAGTGTGTATCACGTGATACTAGTGACATTTCAACGGTGCAGCGCATCGCAGCACTAGATTTTAAATTAGTAATACAAGGAACGTATTTCGCACAATCTTATGTTTTGTTTAATTTTTGAGAATTTCAGAACATTCTGTTAATTCAAAACCATTTTCAGGCCTGGAAAACAGTTTTTCTAATTTCATACTTTTCCCAGGAATTTCATGATTGTGGGAACCCTGGAATATGTTTGACAAATAAAATAAAAGTTATTTCCTGCTGTTTGACTGACTATAATACCAGTCAAACAGCAATGCCAACCTATGAATTTAATAGAGCCATGTCATTTCACTGTTTGTATAAACAGCCTGGCACTCTAAACACAGCATTACAATCGTGTTTTTGTAGAAAGCAGATTTATACAGAATGAGTAAACACTGAGAAGTCACACACTTCCAAAATTTTAAAATACCTGGAGTCACTGTTACAGCAATGTTGCATTCGGACGGTAGAAACTGAAATCACCTCAACAGTCCTGCATGTTTTCTCTCCATGCTAATGCTAAGATGTATTCAAATAGAACAGAAAATTAGTGGCACAAAAGTGTGGCATATTTAGTGGTGTCAAAACATACTGCACTTTATATTAAATTACTCCCTGGAATAAGATGTTAGGATTTCTACCCTAATATTGAGTGGTGCAATTCATACTGGCCTTTTTATAATAATCTAACCATGTCACGATAATAACTTTTTCATTTAGGGTTCATGATTATATTATTTCCAATGGTTTGACTGTTAAAACTAAACTAAACTGATAAACCGTACTGTACTTGAATCACACTTCTTGATTTGTTAGTCTATGGATCATTTTCCTTCTCATACACCTACCACATAGCTAATATACATCCACAAATACAGATGAAAATCAGTAAAAACACAACCTCCATTTCTCAGTTTCCCCATGGAGCTGTCTCTTTAATATCATCTGGCTGGCTATAAAATTCTCCTACTGCATGAGGAAAAAAACCCTGTCTTTCCTCACATCGTAAAGTCAGCATCCTTTTCCGCTGAGTAACCGCCTACAGGTCTTTCTTGACCTCTGGCCGACTCTCTTCTGTCTTCTTGGGCTCTTTTTGGTTGGGGCTCAGCAGCTGTAGCAGGTCGTTCATGGCTTTTCTGATCTCAGCACCAAACATATGGGCGTCCTGGAAGGGAGACAAACAATAAAGAATGAGGAGATAAATGTGTGTGGGACAAAAAATAATAATAATTTGCATTATACAAAACTTCATCCAAAAAAGGTTCCATGTCATCACATCTGCTCTCATCAATCTAAATAATAACAGAGATCAACTTTAAATCCAAATAACTTCACAACCTCAGGGTAAAGAAAACCTGTGAGCAAAACAAAAACGTGTTGTTATTGTTGTTCATTATTAGATTTGTTTAACACTCAAGTATTGATATCAATATCTACCTCACAAATCTTGTATCAGTCTGGCTGACCTTCATAGGCTTCATTTTTAAATGATACTACCCTTTTCCTCAGACACAACTCTAAAAACTACAGAAATAATAAATATCATACTTTAAAGGACATATCTTGTCTACTTTTATATATGGAAGCAATTTCAAAAACTGTGACCAAAAGATGTAATGCACATCAAATAAAAAAAATTAAAAAACTCAGTCCTGGCACAGCAGTTCCTGTCCCAAGTTGAGGAGTTTTGTTCACTTTTCTTATGCAGCATAAAATTACTACTTTCATTACACTCACAGTGTCGGGACATGAGTGCTTGCAAGCGATGTGGAAGTTCAGGGCATCGCCCAAAACTTGGTAGCACACCCCATAACCGTCATCAGCCACCTGAAAGAAATACAGACAATATTTATTGGCTGCTTACTGAATATCACGGCCACTTTCCAAAAAGAAGAACCTACGTTGTATGTGCAAGAAATATTTCAAAACAAATATGAAAAATATTTGCTTATATACATTTACTGTGTCAAGATGTGAAAGTAAAGTTAGTTGTATCATTTATTCATGTTTATTATCTATCCATAACCATTTGCCTGTATACTCATAAATATTTAGTAATTATATGCTTATGTATGTACATTTAAGTAGTTAGTAGTTTAGCTGAATTCTTGTCTCCAGTCTTGAGCTCAACATGACTTTCACATGTGTGTGTGCTGAGCAACGTGACTCCTGTAGAAGAGGTCAAAATGTCAGCTATATGGTGGAGCATTGGTCCTTATATGGAGATGTTTCTCTGCTCACCGAGATGTACGTCAAGGGTCCTGTTATGTTTTTGAAATTTCCTATAGGTCTAAACTTACAGAACTATGACTGACCAATGGAAAAGAGTTTCTTTGTTTCCAGAATACAATAAAAGCTGTATTCTTGTATTTCCTCTTTGAGATAGCTGGTGACTTCTCATTCTCTACCTCCTATTGTACAATATGTCTTTGTCAACGGCCTGTAAGTGTTTCCTGTGTTTTGTTCAACTTTAAGAGTATAGGCAGTTTTCCACGACAAAGACTGCAAAAAAAGAGCACCGAATGGTACAGTTGTTTCTCAAAACTCAAACTGTGTACAGCCATTAAGATGGGTTGTTTCCATAGGAAAGAAGGACTGAAAGAGTGTCCACTAATGTAAAAGCTACTGTATGGTGTAAAATGGAAATTTAATTACGTAGACAAAACTAGTCAAATGACATGCTACAATGGCAAAATGTTTATTTCTGGTTTGCAGTTTAGCCATAACTTAAACAATTTAAGGACTTTGTGATTGAAGCACTGAGGGCACTGACCGGTCCAAAGCCCCCTCCACAGAGGGTGTATTCTGGGTGGTTGACAGGATCATACAGATGTAAAAGCTGGAATGGGACCTGACTGGTGGACAGCCGCCAGGGCTCAGACAGCACCTGAAATACACACAAGAAGCCATCGCATCAGTTTGCTGAAGTCGCTGCTCTAGTAAAGAGATGAATGCTCATAATGAACTGGACAGTCTAATATAAATAAAGTGACAAACCTCTTTCAAAAAAGGAGACTCCACTCCCATATATTTGGACACCACATACAGGCAAAAGAGGTGTCTGTCGATGCCAGCTCCAGTCATAGCCATGCGGTATAGATTCTGGTGCTTTTCTGACGCTGCTTGGAACAAACGCCTGCACACATCTGCTTCCTGGTGGAGAACGGCATGAGCAACATGAATGCTTGGCATAGCACACATTAATAATAGACACTGTATGATTTATGTGAGGGAAATAGCAATTAGACATAAGAATTTGCAATGTCGATTTATTTTTATCAGAGAACCTTTAATCATTCTCTTTTGAGTCACTACTCAAGAGGCAGTTTCCATGGTCTCACCTCTCCACCCTCCAGTGCTCGGACAAATGCACTGGTCTCACTGGTACAGGAGCGAACAGTCTCGGTCCTGCCCTCCCTGAACAGACGGGTCATGGAGGCTTCGTACGTCAAACAGAACATCTTACGGTTCTGGAACGCAAAAACAAAATTCACATGCAACAGATAATTTTGACACTCCCAAATTTTACGTACAAAAGTCCAAATTTTATGTAGTCAGATGTTCTTTCTGTTGAACTGTCACATGGGCACAAAGAGCCAAAACAACGTTCTTCTTCAGAGGGAGGCTCACCCTGTAGTTGGCCAACTGAAGACCAATCTGAATGAAGGCATCTGGACTGACTCGACACTTCTTGATCATTTCTTTGCCAAAGTCTTGGAAGACAAAAACGTGGAAGTCCACATCGTCAGCCAGGGCCTGGGCCACTGCCAGAGACTGGGCGATTTGCTCCTCACACTGAGACAGACACATCCAGTTAACATCAACAAGACGGAGATACCTATAACCACTGCACTGTGGTTTCAAAAGAATAAGCCTTGCTTCCATATTGTTCCATAATGAGTCGGCTTTTACCACCCCTTTTTACACGTCACATGAATGTGAACATGAAATATACTGTATGTCTCAATTGGCTGGACTCAGTCATTTTTAAAATGAACACCTGTGGTTACATTAATCCAAATGCAATGCATGGCAGTGAGTATACAACTGAAACCTTAAATAGTTTTACATTTTTGCAAATACGCTTATTCGCGGTCTTGCTGAGTGTTATTAACTGACACCACTCTCATGTCTGTATGCCAAATATGAAGCTACAGTAGCTTAGCTGGTCTGTTTTCATTCCTGTGAGGTTGCCAGGCAACAAGCGGAGACTCCAGGAGTTTACTGTAGGAGTCCAGCACTGTGAAACCACAACTTTTGGTTTTTAGATTTAGGTTTGTGTATGATTAATCAAGCGAGATATAACTTGTTGATAAAATGTACAGGTCTGACCTCTGGACAGAGCCAAGCCACTTGTGCTTCCTCCTACTTCCAGTCTTTATGCTAAGCTAGGCTAGCTGCCCACTGGCTTTACCTTCATATTTAGCATAAAGAAATTAATTAAAAAAAACTATTGCTGTGTCTGACATCATTCACTACTCACTACATAGTCCACTATATAGCGAATTCGCAATTTGGTAGTGTTTTTTCATTTTGCCAATGAGCTCACTATATAGTCCCAATAGACAGTGAGTAGGGAGTAGTGAATGACTGAATGATTTCTGACACAGCCTCTTCTTTAAAAATACAGCGTTCCTCTACATTCAAAGCAGTCTAGCAGTCCAACCTTGTAATTGTAATAATTGAAAACGATATGTCCAAATTCAACAAAAGGGTGTAACGAGCAAAAATAGTACATTTACTTTTTTAGGTTATTTAGGCGGGTGTTGAAAAGGTTGTGATGGGTGGTGATATCAGCATCAACCTGTGATGCTGTCAACCCTCACTGTGACAAAATAAAAATATTATGTTTGCATGCTACAGTGCATATTTAAAATTGGAATAATCTAATTGGGAGTAATTGTGATTTCAGTAGGAGTTTAATGTGAATTATGATATATGATGGTGATTAGCTAAGAGAGTAAAGGAATTAAGGGAAATGTGTGAATGGATAACCAACTTCTGGAGGAATGTCCCAGGTCAGCTTCTGTGGTAGTGGTAGTGATGAATCCACTTCTCCTTTGCAGTGACCCTCTGAATTGTAACCGAGCTGGAAACATTCGATGGCCAAGGTATACTGGAAACACACAACAATTCGAAGTGTCTCAGAACCAGATGACAACAGTGTGCAACCTACTTTACTTTCTTGTTCCTTACCTCCCATAAGTGTGATAACACTGGTGCATCAGCCCCTGAGTGCTCACAATTTAAGCCAGTCTTTCCATTCTTGTAGTAAACAACCGAGAAGGACTTGTCGAACCACCTGCATGACAACCAAGATAATGACTGAATGCTGCAGGGAAAATTACAACAGCTCAACAACATAACGTTAAAAACTAGTTATTACACTAATTACATGTCCACAAGACAGTGATCAGTTTAGTGTAAAATTACCTGTCATAACATTTCCCATGCAACAGGGATTTGGCGTAGCAATCCAAAGTAGCTGCCGAGTCATCTTCCATCATGTCCTGTTCATCATCCAGGGTCACAAAGAAGGCGGCTTTCTCAATGCAGTCCAGAGAGCGTTTATTGACCCCGCTGCTGAAATACGTCATCCTGGCTTTAGCCCATGGAATTCTGGGAAACATTTTAGAGGAAAATGATTACATTAAGGATGCCATGTGCTGTATGGTCCATGTGATTCGAGCACAGGTGGCTTGTCAAGCTGACCTGTCTCCAGCGGTCAGGGCCCCCAGTTTGGCCTCTCCTTTGGAAGGAGGTGAAGGGTCATCGAGGATCCTCTGGATCTGGAATTCAATCTCCCTGGGGCACAGGAGTCTGCCTGCGTGGTACACCCTAAGACGAAAGTAGCGACCCCTATGGTATACCGCTACGTGGTCACTGTCTTGCCAATGTTGTAGAGTGTCTTCGCACATAAAAGAAAGCGGGAAAAAGAGGGGAAAGTGTAAATAGTTTGTTAACTAAGTCAAAGGCATGTCATGGAAACACAAATAAATCAGAGGTGATGCACGTCATTCAGGGATTTATGTGTGCCTTGTGTTTAGAATTATTCAAAGCAATAATAAATCTGTTTTAGCTTATTTTCATCGTCTATTTTATTTCACTTTTACATCCTATTTAAATGTGTCTTTTTTATATTGCCCTGTGTTTCTTTTCTTAATGCCTTTTATGTCTCATGTAAAGCACTTTGAATTGCCTTGTTGTTGAAAGGTGCTATAAATAAATGTGCCTTGCCTTTTATTCAAAACGTTTTTCAAAGCATTTTGTCTGTCCTACCGGCACGGGTTTTTCTCACGTTCACGTCATTCATCTTTAGCAATGCATTCATTTAATTGAGTTTTTGTTGGGATTGCAGCATGTCCTGGTGACAATAACTGGATTAAATAACACAATAATGTTAATAAATATTCTAAATAAACAATATATATTTAAACTAAAATCTGAGTAGTTTGGCAGCTCTGTCTATACTTTTGCCCGTAACATTTTCTGAATAGAAGGCTACCCCTCTTAAGCGTCAAATTCAGTGAACCAGTCAACAAATACAGTTGAGGTCTTCACTTAATTCCCAACTTGCTCCAGTGAAGTTACTCACTGGCCACAAACAGACGACTTTATTTGCACTGGGCCACTCTCAGGTAAAACATGTTCGAATATAAAAATTCTTGGGAAACAGGAACCCTCCTTCCACAGTCCACTGGATAAAGATAATAAAAACACACAGCAAGATGCCTGAGATATTTTCACAACATCCCTCACACACCCTGTAAAACAACTCAGCATCTGTTGACTGAATGGAAAGGACGCACGTTATGTGGAGTGACATGGGAGGGATGTTGTGTGATCTGACACTAGTCTACAAGCCATCCTATAAAGACCACAAAGTTGAATGATTAAGGTTTGATCCACATGAAAACACTTGACACACACCTGACTTTACTGAATTCAGATGAACAGTGAAATATCTTCAACTTCACTCCAAAGGATACTTTTAGGTTGACCTAGCCTACCTTGTGCTACCAGGATGACTGAGATGACTCTAAACGGATGAAGACATACTGTAGGAGGCACGCTTGAGTAAAAGTAGTAAGAGTAGTGCTGCAATACTGGAAGCAAGGATGCAATTTGTGTTTCTTTTCATTGACATGATGGACTGTATACAAGACAGAGATATATTTTAATTTCAAATGCTTAATTATACACAGTAGAAAATGTTAAGCACATTTCTGCTGTTATTATATTGGTAAAGTTAGGATTGTGCCAGTTATGTAAAAATATAAATACTACCTGTTACTGTTCCAGGGATTCGACAAGTGTCAAACATCCGCTCAAATTGATAGGAACAGCAAGGAACTGCAGACCTCAACAACCACTGAGCAAGATAAAGAAGGATGAGCCAATACAAAAACAAAGTAAGGGAGAGGAACAGAGGAAACAAAAAGGATGATGGGAAACAAATATAGGAGGGTTGGGATGAAATGGAAAGAGAAGCAGGGGAGAGAGGAAGGAAAAGATGAGAAAACAAAATGTGTGGGCAGAAGAAAATATACATTAGTTTGAGACAGACCCTTTCCAGAAACCCAGACAGACCTGAGATGAGACCAGAAGGCAAGAGGAGACAGATGAGAGATGACAGGATGGGATGTACAGCAGACATATTATGACTCAGTGAATCACCACACAATGCTTCAGAAGACCATACACACTCACGCATACACACACACACACACACCGTTTTTCACAAAATTTTCTATCCCACACTCCAGAGGGTTCAGACACCTTGCGTATGCCTCATCATCTCTGAAGCAGTGCTGTGTTAGCGTTAGCATTGCTCGCTATGAAGTCAGAAACTGGTGCAGGCTTTCTTTGTTGACATTAACAGCTCGTGTTCAGACAGTGTCAGCACTGTGTGAGACATCCCGTTGCCACAGTGTGTATGTCTATGTAAGTGTACATGTCAGTCTCTTTACCGGTCTCCTCTCCAGGAGTGCGTGTGGTGCTGAATATCCTCTCACACTGAGCTGCACACAGAGGAATGACAGTGCCTGGTATACGACTCTGGGAAACGGAGAGGAGAAGACGAAGGCAAGGGCATAGGGAGAAGAACAGAGGGGAGCAGTGGAGGAAACATAGAGTCAAGCAAAAGGAGGGAGAATTTTTTTTTTAAGAGTGAGAAGAAACGAGGGAGATAAATAGAGAGAAATCAAGCAAGCGAAAGAGAGGTTGAAAGGAGGACAAAAAAAAGGGTGAGAGATGAGCATGATATGAGAACATGAGGGAAATGTCTTCACATAAACATGAAATAAATAAACAAATAAATAAATGAAGGGAGATGCACATGCTATCATATCACAGTCAAGACACACTAACACTGATGGATGGATGTTACTCACACAGTCAAAACACAAGCAAAACACGTACTGATTCTCTCATACATTTCTATGTTCTCTTAATTATTTACCAATAAATATCCCACTGTCTCAACATTTGATTAACGAGTTGTCTGTTGCCATGGCAAAGAGACATGAATAATGAATGCCTCTGTGAATATGGAGCGGCTAGGGTTGACTGGCGGCTAAACTCACAGGTTTAATCTCTTCTTTGTTGAGTTTGCGGCGGTATAGGAAGAGTGCATGAATGTTGTTGCCTGCCCTGGCCGCCTGGTTGGGTGTGGGTGTCACATACAAGAACTCCTGGGGAGAGAACGGACCGAGACAGGAAGTCAGGAGAAGACATTAGCCTGTAACGCCTGGCATAGTCCAACATTAAACAGAGGCAATCCAAAGTGAGCACTACACCATGTTAGACTGGACATTTCTTAGACCAAAAAGATATAAAGATTTTCATACCATGCCATAATAGTTACTGTTGACCATTAATGGGCTCCGTCCACGTAGATAGACATATTCCTCCCACCAGTCACTAACCTGAAGAATGAAAACACACACAGAGACAAAAATCTTTGTGAGAAAGCTAATATTGCGGTCATTGGCAGTCACATTGCTTGCATATTCAGACAGAATAAATAATTCAAACCACAGAACCTCACAAAGATATACATTGTTAATGGAATTTTAAATTTCCTTTGGACTTCTTTGCTTTGGACATTCAAGTGACATTTAAGTTTTGCAGTAGCCACACTTAACCAGAGCATTGTGGTCGACCACTTACGTAGTTGGTGGCCCAGAGAGCTTTGAGTTTGAGGTACCACTGCAAGCGGTTACCGAGGCTGCTCTCAAACTCTGCGGCCAGCTTGGTCATGCGTTCATACTTGGCATCATCCATCAGTGGACGCACTGATTCCAAGTACTAAACAAAAGAGATGTGCAAAAAAAAAGATTTCTGAATAATAATGAGCATTATTCAGCAGAAATAAAACCAACAGGATTATGTGGTCTACTAAAAACAGAAACATAAAAAAAGGTTAGTAAATCAATTAATTAACATAAATTAACCAATCTCCTCAAATATATTTCAATTTAGAAGGGTCGATACCTTGCATTTTTATACATTTCTCAACTAGCTTGCAGCCAGATAAAAAAACACAAAGGAAATTTGGTGCAACAGAGTCAGAAAATGATGAATGTGTGAAAGTGATCCATCTGTTTCATGGTCAGTAATCAGCGTGTGGTCATTTCCTCCGCTTCCTGTGACGTCTCACCCTCTTGACTGTGTCCTTGATGGCAGGCACAGGCAGGTTTGGCAATGAACCCTGGTAGCTGTAGAGCAGAGGCTTTCTGCCAGAAAAGATCCGCACCAGTGCCTGGTATAGAAACACAAGCATATAAAATTAAAAAACACGCTCAAAATACAGACGTAGGCCTGATTAGTTTTGGTTTTATTATTATTATATTAAGTAGTTTTGCAGAATATCATGTCATAAAAATCTGACGTAAAAATCTATTATAAAATAAGGTGATTTTAAAAATACCCCTTGCAGCGAAAAGACTCCTTTTTTATTCATTTGTTGTTCAGCTTACTTTATTTATCTCTTCACTTTATGATGCTGGAAACATTTTCTGAACAAGAGGACCTCGTTCACTGTAGAAGTACAGTAAACAGTGTTTCTTTGCAGCATAAAACACAAACATTTTGTATTATGTTTTATGTATTACCCAACCGGTCGAGGCAGATGACCGCCCACCCAGAGCCTGGTTCTGCTTGAGGTTTCTTCCTGTTAAAAGAGTTTTTCCTTGCCACTGTTGCTTGTGCTTGCTCTTGGTGGGAATTGTTGGGTCTCTGTACACATAAGGAGTCGGTCTAGACCTGCTCTTTATGACACAGTGCCCTGAGATAACGTTGTTATGATATGGCACTATATAAATAAAACTGAATTGAATTGAATTGAATTATGTGAGGACATAAAAACTATTTTGCTACTCCAATCCCAAAATACAATATGAAACAGTAACAAACAAATATGATGAGCTTTAGATTACATTACATTACACTGTGCTAGTTGTATTTTTAACAACAGCATATAAAAGCGACTGTTCAGTGACACCTCAGGCTGCGTACCAAAGATCACAGAACTGGGGGACAGTGAAAGTGAAAAAAGGTGTGAAACAGCACTGACCACCCAGACTTTGGTGGTGTTGGACATCTTGCCATGCTGCTCGAACATCCAGCCGTGGTAGGAGAGGAGCTGCTTGAGGCACAGGCGCATGGTGAAGATGAGCAAGAGCCATAGCATGGTGCTGAAGAGCACTGCTGACACCAACGTCTGGCACTGGGCACTCATAGACTGGCTGGGAATGGTGGGAGGAGATGGACAGATGAATGAAAGGGGAAAGAGGGAGGAAAAAAGAACAGTGAGTGAAACAAAAAATAGAATAAGAAAAAAAATAGAAATTGAAGGAAGATGCAAAGAAACCACACATAAGAATGGATGGGAAGAACAATACATATTTGTATTTAAATTACAAGAGCTAATGGTAATATCAAGCTAGGAAATCTCTAATTAATTTGTCCAATTTCTATCTTTTCCAAATTCCTTCACTTTAAATTAAATGCAAAATATGGTTTATGTGAAGAGAGCAGTAGAAAAGAGAAAAGAGAACATTGTAAAGATGAGACAAAAAGAAACATTTAAAAAAATTACAGAAGATTATGAAAAAGGAAGAATGGGAAGGGGTAAGGCCTATTTAAACAACACTACACATCTATACATACTGTACACTGACCTCTCTGTGACACAATGTAAAATCAGGGAAGGGGAACATTTCGTTTCTGCAGGGTTATCTGGTGAATCAAAAGATTAATGACTCATTTTAAACATTTCATGAAATCACGAGCTGTGTTACCTGACTGGCAGGTGCTCCTGTATCTTGGCTATGAGTCCCATGGAGGGGTCGGAGCGAGTGTACATAGTAGCCAGGATTGCTATGACCACAAAAAGCCAGGAGGAAGGACTAGCAGGATATACCCCTGTTACCACACTGTTCTGTCAATGTGAGAGAGGAGAGATTGATTTTATGTCCCATTCTTCCCGTTTACAATCAGTACACTGACATGTGTGCTGATAATTCAGTTCGGATCAGATTAAGGTAATACATGTCATGTAAATGCTCAATTCTGACAGTCATTTATAGGGTTCATACAGCTTTTTAAGAGTAAAATTCAAGTACTTTTCAAGCACTTTCAAGGTACCTAAACCAAAAATTTCCAGACTCTCGAAGCCTTTATCATCACATCTAAATTGTTGCTATATGTAATACATATAATGCCAGGAGACAACAAACAAATACGACGACGGGATCGTCTCATTTGAAATATCAAAATTTTTGGTTTAAATAATTGATTGTGTAGATGAAACACCAGATTTAGTTGAAAAATCAAGCATTTTTCAAGGAATATATTAGATTTAAGCATATTCCTAACCTTGAAAACATAACAGCTAAAATTAAGCATTTTCCAAACTTTCAAGACTTTATACGAACCCTGCATTTAGCTCAGCGTCAGACATTAACCTCATTATCAGGAATTCAACTGTTTAAGCAGCAGGCGCATCCGACTTGGTATGAAATGCTTACACATCCGACATCACTCTAATTCTTATTCACATTGCTTCTGAAAATGAGTGACAGAAGTGAGGATCAAACAAAGACATGAGGATACCCACATGCAAAGAGTGTGTCATAATGTGTACCATTCATTGATGATGAAGTCCACACATTACGACAGGAAAAAAGCTCACTGAGAGCAAGTTCTCTTTGTCAGAAGCGCCCTGTATACAGCAGGGTTATACAAAACTAAAAAAGACTAAAACACAACATTTCAAATTAAGGATTATATACAATATGAAGGACAGCAATTAAAAGACCACAATTAAAACAAAGCTAAAAATGAACAGCAGTAATAACAAGGAGGAAGAGGCACATGACTGTGATTATTATTAAATGTTTTTTGGAAAACAGACGCAGACTAAGTACGAACAAAGAAAACAGACAACAGGCGTGACAGCCAGAGCGGGGATACCTTGAGTCTGATGATTCGCTTCTTCCAGGAGCGCACACCAGAGAGGTAGATCTCAGTGAGGGCCTGGTGGGACAGTCGCAGATCAATGCCATCCGGCGTGACAGTGAACTGGAAGGCCACCGCCTGGTGGGCTTCTGCCATGGTTACTGTGCACGATGAGAGTGACAGACAGGGAGACTGAGCAAAAAAGAGGAAAAAGAAACTGTTTAAATAGTCACCCAACAACCTAAAGGCAAGAAGGCAAGAATGTGTGTGTTCTGCCGTAAAAGGGTCAAACCTCAAACATCTTAGGCACATGAATACTAATACTAATGAACAAATTCTTATATTCGTTTACATACACACATTTGAAAGCAGTCCAGCCCAGCCACAAACAAACCTGTTTAAATGCCTGGTGTATATTACTGGCTAAGTAAACATACAGGATTAGCCTACAATCAAACTGTCTTTCAGGTTTAACATGATTGTATAAGAACTGACTGCTCAAGCAAAGGTATTAATCTGACACCAAGATCACTCTTTCACTGTTACAGTATGCTGTAGAGAAAGTCCTGCCTGCTCTTGGAGTTTGTGGTTAGAAACAGTACCCAATACTTCTGATGATGAGACATTAACTGTGACATTTAGGTACCCAGGGGGCAGATTGCAACAAAGGGAAGCGCATGGGTAAGAACATCTCAACAGCTGCTTTTTATACCATGAAATGACCCACTTAATAACAGGACACTGCATGCAAGCTGCCAACAAGAAAAATAAACAAAGCAGACAATGTAAACGGCCAACAGCAACATCCCTTATGCTTTGTGATCACAATTCATATGCAACTGCACTGCAGCAGCTGGTAGCAAGTGCTGTGAAGGGACTTTCAGATGATTCATCAAACTAATGATGATCTGCAAAATGTGTGCATGTACACCTGGCACCTATGCATGAGCATTTTTAAGGGAAACTCAGAAGAGACACATTATTTATGAGTCCTTTCAAATGAAAAAGTCAGCTTGAAATTGATACAATTTGATGGAAAGCGCTGACTGGCTGCTGATGTGATCGGGTACTTTTGTCCGCAAAGAGAATTGATTTTCCACCATAAATAGGCTATCGGTAATGCCCTGAGGTTTAGTCACTCTGACTGCACCCCTTTGGAGGACACGTCTGTTCTTATTGTGTGTGTTTAAAAAGGGCCCACACACACACAATTTCCTCATCGTCCCCAGGTCCCATTGAGGTTCTGCTCTTTAGGTCAGATCTGGCAGATACAGTCGTGTCTGTGCCAAGGACTAACAGCAGTACATTTCAGCCCCTTTCTTTCAGTGCCAACACAGACACAACACACCTGCTCAGTTCACTGCTGACAGCGTGCGCGCGCGCACACACACACACACACACCCCCAAGGAGCCACTTTATGAAATGCTGGTCCCACTAAATTCTATTACCAATATCCCTTTGACAGGAATAAATGTTTTGAGAGCTTAATCTGCATTGACAGTGTAGTAAAGCTTAGCATATCTGCAACTTTGATTCCCAATTCATTTAGAGCTTATGTCTTTACAACTATGTTATAAAAAAAGACTACCAGACAATGATGCAGCTTACCAATGATATTTTTGATTAGGCTACAGAAATAGTATAATTGAATAGAGTCATTAATAAGGGAACTGGATTCTGAATAGTAAAGTCTGTTTAAAGATGTTGCATGATGCATATTTTTTTACTTGCTTGATAATAAGGACAAAACAACAACTTAACAACTTTGCATTTTGAACTTTGGAAAGAGAGAACTGATAGAAAGCAAGCGGATCAACAGTAGACAGTGGGTTCAGAGCAGGAAGAGAGGACAGAGCAAGGCAGGACCCGTATGTGTAAACTAGGTAAAAGGTCAACCCCTCTGAGGCATTTAGATTACTAGAAAAGCAGAAGCAAACTTAAACAAAACCCTGTAATAAAATACAGAATGAGTGGAAATTATCGTTTTGTTCAAATGAGAGACATTAAACAACCAAAAATGTAAACTTCAACCATGTATATGTACATTTTTATAAACTAATCATTTAGTTGGCAAGGCAGGACCTGTACATGTAAACTAGGTAAAAGGTCAACCCCTCTGAGGCATTTAGATTACTGGAAAAGCAGAAGCAAACTTAAACAAAACTCTGTAATAAAATACAGAATGAGTGGAAATTATCGTTTTGTTCAAATGAGAAACATTAAACAACCAAAAATGTAAACTTCAACCATGTATATGTACATTTTTATAAACTAATCGTTTAGTTGACAAAATAAAACCAAACTAAATTTCACGTTTAAAACCCTTGTTCTATTGTTTTCCTACAAGTTTGTTTTGTGGCCTTTTGCCCCCCAGGAAAAACCAGTTGCAGTAAAGAGTAAATAGAACTTCACACACAGTAACAGATAAATTGTCAGTGTTTCGGTAAGCTCTGCCTTATCGTAACTTATCTTGGCAAACCTTTTCCTGCCAGTCTGCCCAAGAGGGAATAAAGGGAAGCTGGAAAATAAAGCAGTATTATGCCTCATTATGGCAACAAGTGAAAATGCCATATCGTCAGGTCACTTTGTTATCATACTCACATTGTAGAAGCAATCATGTAATTTAAGACACACAGGTATGAGACACTAGATATTCTTTCATTTCAACTCTGAAGTACTGAATCTTATGTTATTTTCAGGTTTGAATCGCCAAAAACACACGAATATCCTGCACAACCCCAACTACTGACAAAAAATAGCCTACCATTACCAATATTACATAATGTTCTCATATCACTATCAAATAAAGCAGATTTGAATGTAAAATGAGATATTGTTTAAGTTAAATAAGTAATCCATACCATGTGTCCTGGTCATTGAGCATTAGATGTCGAAATTTCCTCCCCAGTGTTGACTTAAAATCTGAGATACTTTTTTTTTAGGTTGCCGAATATTTCATCGGCTCTTTTGGATGAAATTATGTAATTATGTATGTTCTGACCTCTACTTCAATGGTCATGTGACAGTGGTTGCACAATCAGGTTTAGTTTTAGATCTGATTTTAAAATTATAGTCACAACATTAAGGGCTCTGTTTTACAGCAATGGTAGCCTCTAATGAGCCTGACATCCCCAGGTAGGACAGTCCTTGTTGTTCAAACATGCTTCATTACCTAAGGTGACTTGACCTTCACTGTTCTGCCCTTTGCTGTGGAGCTCCCTAGGTATGAACCCCTTCAAAAACATGATCATCTTTTAAATCAAACTTTATGATACTTTAAGATCCCTAACCCTAACCCATAACTTTGTTTTGGAGAGCTATATATAAATAAATGTATTCTCCTTCAGTGGAGGAATGCAAGGGTGTACACTGGTATGTCAGCAGAGTCTAAGCTTACAGACGTCTCTTGTAGACCACGAACATATTGAATGGATTATCATATTGAGTGGCAAAGCCCTTTACATCCAAACATTTCAACTACGCGGAACTTTAATGTCTTATTTATTGTCAGTGTTTAATGAGGCAGGGCTGGGCAGAAGACTTCTGACTGGAAGCAGCTTATGTGTAAACTCTACAGAGAAATATTAGTAAAGCCATGCACTGCACCATTGACTATATACGACATATAAGGCATAGGGCAGCTTCCAAAACGCATGTCAACAAACAAAGCAAATAGCGTTAGCGTTAATGTTAACATCCCAGCCCTTTCAGCCGGGTCAGCGCACACTGGAGCGCAGACAGGAAGAGAGAAGGGTTATTATAGCTAGCTAACACTTACATCTTAGTAAAGACTAATAGCAAAAACCCTCCTGTTTTGGTCGTGAACACAAAGCAATATTTGATTCAGCAGTAATAACAGTAATATTAATCATCTTTACGTATTTAGTTATCAACCTCGTATTACTATATTATTACATGTGAAAGCGCCACACTAATTTTAGCTGATGCTACACGTATGGAAAGCCAATTGATCAATGTAAACGCTAGCTGACGTTTTAACTACAGTAGGTACGGAAATTAACGCTAGCTGCTGCTCGTGGTGGCTAGCCGAGCGCCCAGTCCATTATGGAGTTAGCTGCACACAAACGGATGCTAATAGGGCTTCTTAACGTTCATGGAGAGATGCGACTGCTTGTGCCTTCATTGCAACGCACTGCAACATAGTCAGAACCCTGTTAGCATACCTGTTGTTGTTGTTGTCGTTTAAGGGGGTGAAAAGTCGTCAATGCACAGGAACAGAAACCGACTGTTAAGTTCTGACGTCGACCAAGTGTCCGGTTGCGGTAGTGTCGGCTCTCCTCTCGACTGAACAACTGTAATACAGATGCTAGCCTGGATGGAGCTGATGCTGCCTTCATAAACTGTCGGAAATGTCGCAATCATGCAGTGGCAGTGAGTTCTCTAATGCCCGAGCTGTTCCGTTTAATGGGCGGAGAAGTGTGGGAGCCTATTTCATTATCTGATGGTGAACATTTAGAATTTATTTGACTTTCTAAGTCATATAAATGGCAGGGTTTTAACGTGTGGTGGTTGTCGTATGTTTTGAATAAATTCATTAACAAATCCGTGGCGTAGCATACCTTTTTTTCCCGCAGTAAAATGAAAAGAATTCTCTTGCTACACTGTCAATTTTATATTCGATACTGAGATGATTAACGCCAGTATGTGAGTCAAACTATTATTCAGTCTGAACTCAAAGTTCACTTACCTGTATTTTTCAGGAGCTTTCAACTGCATCTGCGGTTGAAAGCTCTGCAAAATTCCATTTGCTAAGGAAAACGAAAAAGATCTGACTGAAAGCTCCAGGAAAAGCTAGTAAGCAGACCTTGAGTAGTTTTTTTGGGTCAAATTACAGTTCCCAAGGTCAAGAATTAACCTTCATGCTCATTTTTCTTTTAGTTTTATCTTGTCTGAGAAGACCATTTAGGTTCATGTTATCATTATTATATTATTTGATATTATATCAAATAATGTTTGCATCCAGATGGTAAAACTATCTAAAGCAGTAACTTTTTCAGCATTAGCACAGCGTAAAAGAAATAGCCACATTAAATAAGCAGACACCATTTTAACCCACAAGCTAATATAGACACACACACACACACACACGAATTTAGGGTTTATTATTGTAACCATAACAATAAGGTGGATCTCTCTTTATTTTGACCATCACTTCAATCATAATTGTTCTTTTTATCACAGGCAATAGTTATAATAGTGCACTTTTTATATTTAAATTATGATACAGACATTTCTTTTTTTTAAACACCTTATTCTACTGACCCTTATGAATGGAGAATAGTTTACAATCTTAGCCAGAGTTGGGTCAATGAAAGTGAAGGTGATGTGGTGATGACAAAGATGGAACTGGTGATGGTGAGCAATCAAAGAATGTGTATGGACAGTGAGGCAAACAACTTTGTACAGTTTCTCTTATGATGATGGCTACACAACAGGTGAGGAGACAGACAGACAGGTGAAAGGGACAAGGCATAAAAGCAAGAGATGAAGCCAATTAGCAAGCATTCAATGTGTGAGAGAAATTATGTGCCTGATAGAGTTTGGTTATGTCATTAATTTCATATTCCTGGGTCAGTCAAAATCTCCGTATGAAATCAGCTCAAAATGCATCTGCCGCAAAGTTTTCAGCTCACTCTCACTCACCCATCATCCACCCGTCTCACACACACATTCCAGTTACCAGAGATAAGCGTGATAAGAGATGTGAGATATAAACAAAGATCACTGGAGAAGTAAGATGACAGCAGCTTGTCAGTACTGCAGTCAAAGTTGTTCCTTTGCATGGAAAGAAGCGCTCAAAAAAAGAGTGGTAATGAGAAATTAAATAGAAAAGGTTTCTTGAATTAGCTCGATATAATTTTGTTGGCATAAAATCTAGTTTGTAAACGAATACTTGACACAATCACGTGACCAAATAAATACATAAATAAATATAAATAAATAATTAGATGGATATATAAGTGGACAAATATAAAAACAAAAAAAAATGACCATTGAAATAAATAGAACTGTAGCATGTATCTCTCTGAAAACATTCTGCACTTTTGCATATTGTGCTGTATGGAAGACTGGTGATGAACATCGACTAGTCTGATAGAGTGCTGGAGTAATACATGACTGTCCGAGCTGCTACGTCTGCTTGCAGAATGGTGTGACTCTCAGGGATGAGCGTGGGTGCAGTGATGGACTACTTGGCTTGTTGGTGAACACTGAAGTGAGGAGCATGGGGTCAGGAGACTCTTTGCTTGCTTCCCATTTTGAAGTCCTGTTCAACAAGGAATTGACATCGCAAGCTTTTTAAGTCCGGCATTATGAAAATGTCCACTGATGAATTTCCTTTGTGTTTTTTTTTTTCGTTTGTTTTATTTTGTTCTGAGTCAGTAGGTGAATACTATGGCAATAGGAGACAAGCTCAACGAGAAAGGTGGCTTCTGTTTGATCCACAGGCCAGGAATGCTCTTCTCATTCTGGGCACAAACAGCTGTGATGAGGTTCATGGAACTATTCACGCATAGTGTTTTTTTTCATATAGTAATGTTCATATTTCTGTTCAAATCAAAAATACTTTTCTTCAGAGCAACAGGGGTTCAATGCGAAAATCTTAGATGCATTGTTTTATATTGTCTCTGAGTAAAAAGAAAATACAAAAGAATCAAAACATTTAACTTGCTAAAAAGCAACTCGTCAGCTTCCCCTCTCAAACACTGTAGAGTGTTTTCAGTTGCCGTCTTTACTGCTATCACTGTGCTACTGACATCCTCAAAAGAAATATGTAAACATAAATAGAAACTAAATAAAAAAATATTTTTTCACATTCACTTACTTAGCTTACTTTGTTGGTTTTCTTTACCTCAGGAGAAGACACTGCTGGAATTCCAGGATGGAGTTTCTCCTGAGAAAATCAGGACCTTATCGTCACCACTCACTGAAGTGATAGCAGGCTGCTAACTCTTAGGGTTCATCTGCTGAGATACATCTTTATTTCTTTCAGCATGGACTGGTAATTGCATGTTTCTTGATAATGATATGAGCGCACTGCTTAATTTTAAGAGTAATCTTGAGAACCATCACAAGACTGAAATTTCTTTTTGGTGTCAGATACTGTATTACAATGATATGGTAGACTAGCCTATCTGATCATGTCAGCATCCTTTAGCAGGCTGATTTGCTAACTGGCATGCACATTAGCACTTCAAAATTCCTAGTTTGATCTGTGAAGCTGTATCTATGATGGATACCAAACTGCTCGTTCACATATTATTTTTTTCATTAAAGGGTGATTCCTTAACACTTCTTTCTCATTTAAGGTCGGAATCCTGGTGATCCAAAAGATCGAAAGAATGTCGAGAGAAAAAAAAAGCATGATGGGGAAAAGGCTCAATCCTTGCTATGGTCGAGCACCTTCAATAACATAGTCGAGGAAGAATAGGAGTAGCTCATGGCTTGCAGGGATACTTGGAGATGAAGTTATACTGTCTTCTTTCCGGTGTAGTTCAGGCATCCTGCTGCATGGTCTCACTTTCTATCCTACGGTTGGGACTGGGTTCCATTGGAGGACAGCAGTCGGGTTCTCTCTTTTGCAGAACCTCTGCGCTGCAGAACTCCCCCGCTGCCTCCTATGCCTCCGCCATCTGCTCGGTCGCCCCATTCACACCTGTCGCCCCCACCCTCGGAGCGCCTCGAGTTTTGGCGGGTGGGGGTCCCGTGGGGCCGGCTGTTCTTCTCATCTGGGAAGGGATCAGGAGAGGAGGACAGGAAAGTCACTCTTAACGTTTACATACAGTGTCTGTGGGTCAGGGCCAGACATTAATTAAATGCAGGTGTGATTAAAAATGTGGGGGGTGAGCCTGAAAATTAGCACTATCCTTTTTTTCCGTTCACAAGTCAGTTGTTCAGCTGACAAATAGTCAGAGGTGGCAACAATCAGTTTCCCTCGGCCTCGGCCACTGTAGGTGATGGGAGCCTATCAACTTTCTTAGCAACAGAAAACAACCACGTACTTAGCCTGCATTAAATTACATTAACTAATCAGCAACGGGAGTAAATGCAGATTCCACACAAACCACAGCTTGAAAGAAATTAAAAACTGCTTGAACTAAAAACACTCATGCGGTTGCAGATAGATTGGTTTTGGACAGACGTTGCTGACAGCACCATGCTCTTCTGTAAATTCTGACAGAACTTTCCAGAACAAAGAAAGAAGTATGTGGTTTAGAACATAAAAGTGTTAATTTGCAAATATGCAAAAGAAACACATAAAAAAGACAATTGTCTCATCGTTAAATACGATTGCCTCTGTGCGTACCTGGATGGATAAAGTCAGAGGGGGAAAATGTTATTTCTTTACTCTGGTGTGTGCCCAAGTGTGTATAAGCAGTCTCACCAGATAGGGCTTGCACCATGGGCTGATCATGGGAGCTGAGAAGCTGAGCTTGAATCGTTTCCACCACTCGTCTGAACCTGCGACTCGGACCTGGAGATGCACCAAGACACACACATGTAACTGTATCGTTCTAAAAATACTGATATAAGTGCCAATATGATACTTGAGTTTCAGTAACAACTATACTATTTTCAGACCACATTTTGCTGTGTTTAAAGATATTTTTTAACAAAAAACATTTTTTTTATTTGGTGAAATTGTCCAAACTTTTCAGATGCATTAGTGCCTACACCAAATGCAGCCTTAAAATAAAGCATTAGAAGTAACAAAACATGATTTAATTCAGGAAATGTTTGATCACAGAATAGGTAAACAAGACTAAGGATCTGACAGAGCATTTAGTGCCAACTTTCAGTACTAGGGTCGGTAGTAGGTAGTAATAGGGTTCATATAAATAGTTAAATGTTTGTTTATTTAAAGGAATAGTTCAACATTTTAGGAAACACGCTTATTCACTTTCTGGTGAAGAGTTAGATAAGAAGGTTGATACAACTCTCATATTGGTCTGTTAAATATATGGCTACAGTGAGCAGCCAGTTAGCTTAGTATAGCATAAAGACTGGAAACAGGATGAAACAGCTAGCCTGGCTAGCCTGTTCACCGATCGGTATCGATCCTCTCATATAACTCTCCACCAGAAAACAATTAAGCGTATTTCTTACAATGTCAAATGTAAGTAGGTACAAGTAAAACTACATCCAAAAATTTATGAAGTATAATTAAATTCCCAATTGAAGGGGTTAAATGTCCGCCGCACTTGCCTGATATGAGGGTGAACGTCACGCTGTAGATTCCTGTCTCCCTCCTGCCCTCCCTCTCGGTCCTCTCCCTGTCCCGCTCTCTCTCGCCCTCGGAGAAAGCAATGTCCACCTGGAACTTGACGGGCTTCTGGAAGACGGAGGGGCCGCCGGAGGACTTGTACTCGGCCCGAAAGCTGGTCTGGGAGAGGACGCTGTGACTGAGCGATGGGATCTGTGTGGTGGGGAGAGAGAGAAGAAGCAGAGAGACCGACAGACTTACGAGGCGGGAGAGGTACGGGGGCCAACGTGAGTATAGGGAGACAAAGGGTGAGGGTGAGGAGAAGAGAGAAAGAGTGAGCCATTGGTGAAAGCAAAGTGATCCATCAACGTGCCACGAGTGAGCAAGACTGAAATAAAGAGAAAACTGAAATAATGAAAGAAATGAAGTGCGTACAGTATGAGAATGCATGTGAAGTCCTTACAGCTTTGCCAGTGAGAGCCATGCTTTCTACATACAAGCTTTGACAGTGAGAGGCGTGAAAGACAGACCACATCAGATACTCACAGACAGGAACGCGTGGACGATGTCGGCTTTGACAGAACTCAGAGGTTTGTCTCTGATCACCACAAAGATCTGCTCCTCTTTCTCCAAGCCGATGAAGTTCCCAAACCACGACTTCTTAGCCAGCCTGGTAGCCAGATAAAAAAATATACAGTATGAGCAAATACACAGAGCCATAGAAAACATCCAGGAGCACAAACACACAGCTTTATATTGTGAAGACAAGTGACACCTTAGCAATAATTACTCTCAAGGAGTGCGACTTACTCAGGGCTGGATTCTGGTGTCAGACTGGACATGTCTTCTGATGTGGGAACTGAAAGAGACAAATCGCTCTTAAAATTCAAATTTATGTACAATATTAGATGTTTAGCTGGAAGCCAGAAGAAAAAAAGAATTGAGATGTAATCCATTGCCATTAAAGAGGTCTGGAATATTGCATGCTGAAACAGGAATAAATGTGTTAGAAGGGAGGAAACCTTTTGAAACTGATGACCTACTTTAGTCTAGTTGTTCCACACCTGTGCAGATACTGGTGCATCTGTAAAAACACAACATAACTCGCACATAATATTAAAACAAAACTTACCCTGCAGTTTACGGCGATGGAAACGGGGTGAGCCCAGCAGGTTGTTCTTGAAAGAATTGAGGCGAGTCCTCCAGTGGGCAGAGCTGCTGGCCGCCATGCCACTTCCCCCTCCTGGGCTGGAGGGCGGGGTCAGAGACAGCGAGCCCACCCCTCCCCCTCCCTCCGCCCGCGAGGAGGACGAGGACGAGGAAGAGGAGGGCGGGGTGGAGGAGGGGTGGTGAGGGTGGTGGACAGGGGTGCCCAAGGGTGTGGGCAACGGAGAGCCCTGGGGAGTGACCTGTGGCACAGAGTGGGCAGAGTTTGGGTAGAAGCTCTTAGTCACTGACTTTAGGACAGAGGACGAGGGGAAGAAGAAACGGGGGATGGGTGACAGGAGCGGAGAAGGGGAGGGTGAGCGGGAGGATGGGTTGTGCAGAGGCAGGGATTTGATGGGCTGCAGATGGGGTCGGTCGGCAGGTCCCTTGGTGGGCAGGGTCTGGGTCTTTGGGTTGGGGGGAGCTTTGGGCTTGTCATGAGCCCGTGCTGAGCGAGGAGTAGTGATGCTTCCCTGTTTGGGCTCCTTTGTGAGGGGGATAGCGGTGGCAGAGGTGACGTCTGATTGGCTGAAAGTGAAGACGGGGCTCTGATAGGACTGGGGAGTGGGTTTGTGGGGTGGGAGAGATGGATAACAAGAAAGAGAAGGGATGGAACATGGAGAAAGGATGGAAATGAATATCATGCGTCATGACAAGAAAGAGTGCATCTTGTGAGTAGTGAAAGTGTCAAAAGCAACACTACCAGAGCTGACTATAAAAGCTTTCATTTGTATGTGAGTGGGTTTAGTGACAATTGTGGCAGCGGCAGGGTTAAGAATGCAGTGACAAAGGACAGTGGCAGTGAAGGTGTTATTGTGCAGTAATTGTAATTAATTTACCATCTACATACTGTTTTAATACAGTTTTGAACATGAGCAAACTAGGAAAGCAAACTATCCCACCAACCAAAATAAACCATCTAATTAGTTCATGCATGGTGAGGAAGAGAAGTGACGTGAAGACAGAAGAAAAATGCTACACAAACCTCCTGTTGGGTGAGAGATTTAATCTGAGGAACCGGTGTTGTGATGATAAAAATGACTGAGGAGCTTGATAAATGGATATTTTAGGGGATTGTGAAGTGTGGTTTCAATTTTTTAAAGCAGTTTAATGCAGGGGTGGGCGATCATCAAAAAACACCATTGCTGTAGTTATCAAAGCCTACCAATATTGATAGTTTACGATATAATGAGTAAAGCATTCAAAATGACATGTAAAAAGTTAAACACATGTTCATAACGAGTCTAATAGTTTTTATGATTAAAAAAACAAAACAATGATTTTAAAATGTTATAATGTTTATTATTAATAAGTATTTAAGATCAAATTCTAGGACAGATATTGGTAAAATTGAACTTACAATATGTTGATGTGGGAATATTGTCTCAAAACTTATGAAGAAATAATAACTAACAATACTGAACTATTGCCCAGTCCAAGCATAATGTCAGCAATACCTTAAAATCCCAAACTACAATTAGTTTACAGTAAAGTTCAATAATAGTCAGGTGCCCATATAAAAACTGAAACAGTTTTTGCTTGCTGTAATCATTCCTCCTGTTCATACTGGCTATTAAGAGACCCCTTCCTAATGAGCTTTCAATGTAAGTGATGGTGGACAAAATCCATAGTCCTTGTTCTGTGTAAAAATGCTTCCTAAACTTTATCTTAAGCTAATATAATTCACTCTTTGTGTTTCCCCGGACAGTGTTTCCTTGCCGAACTGCAGTAGAAGGATAGTTACACAAAGAGAAAATTCAGTACTAAAAACACTGGAACTTTAGAGGTGAATTAGGAAGGGATCTTTTAATGGCCAGTATAAACTGGAGGAATGACTACAGCAAGCAAAACCTGTTTCAAGGCTCATGTGGGCACCCAACTATTATTTTAAGACAGACTCAAAAAATTATGAACCTATCTTTTAACTGTAGAGCTACTAGGTTACAGGGGGGAGTTAAATAATACAAATGGATGTTGGAAATACAATATTTGATCATGTATGCTTGTATCATGTTCAAAGACAGTGCAGTTAATCAGTGCAACTATTTTCACAGTTATGTGTGTAAAGTTGGCCGACAGGCCCTTACCCTGGGACTGCTGAGGGGGCTGGAGGAGAGACCAGTTGATGCTCCACTGACTGAACGAGACCTGACAAAGAGACCAGAGGTTACATGATCATCAAAAAAGACAGCGTAGAATAAACAAGAAACTGTGTGATTCATTCATTCTTGGTATGCAACATTTACTGTATATGTGTAAGCACAATAAACTGTACCTCTGGCTGTGTGCAGCTGTGTCGAGGGCCCTGCGAGGTGGGGTAGGAGACCCCTGTTCAGTAACACTCAGCACCTCCAGGCTTTTCCTTTCTGGGCGGCAGCGGCCGTGGCGCGTCAGCATAGGAGAGTCAACACGCTTTCGAGGAGGGTCAGCTGAGGAACGCCACCATAAAGTTAACTCAGTATTTACCAACATCAGTTTTAGCAGATTAAAGTTTATGTTTAAGCTGAATTTTTTAATGACATTACATGATAAGCTGATGGTTTGTTTCTTTCCCATGGCAGAAGTATTGTTAAAGTGTTTCTCAAAATAAACAAAACGCATTTCTAAAAAATCCTACTGCTTCCTGTTAGTAAGAGATGTTGGAGCGTCGTCAGTCTGTCACTATGCATTTATTTTCTCTTTTGCAGCTCTGAAAAGTATGATTATGCTGAAAGTGATTTTTCCGCAGGCCTTTCTCTCATTGCACCGTCTGTAACTGTGATAAACTTAGCTTCATTTGTACTGTCAGAATAGCTGCACTCTCCCAGCTTTGCCCCGCAGAGAAATCTTGCAGATGGCCTGCGAAGTCTGGTTTTAACCTTGTAAAAGACAATTGTGACTTATCGTTGGTTAAATGTTGCATGTGGTTCTATTTTCCATTCCATCATTTAACATTATTTTAAAAGACAAAACTAGAGAGGCTTTTGTCAACAAAGCCAAACCCAACAAGAGGGCACAAACGTCTGTCTTCCATATTGCTTTATGTTTTATTGCTAATGGTGGGGGCGGCACGGTGGTGCAGTGGTTAGCACTGTCGCCTCACAGCAAGAGGGCTCTCGGTTCAACCCCACCGGTCGGCTGGGGGACCCTCCGTGTGGAGCTTGCATGTTCTCCCCGTGTCTGCGTGGGCTCCCTCCGGGTACCCCGGCTTCCTCCCACCATCCAAAGACATGCAGGTTAATTGATTATTCTAAAGTGTCCGTAGGTGTGAGTGTGGATGTTTGTCTGTCTCTATATGTCAGCCCTGTGATTGACTGGCGACCAGTCCAGGGTGTACCCTGCCTCTCGGCCAATGTCAGCTGGGATAGGCTCCAGCACCCCCGCGACCCCCTACAGGATAAGCGGTATAGATAATGGATGGATGGATGCTAATGGTGGAGATCACAGTAACTGATTCTTAGGCTAATGGCTGTGCAAAATATTTAATCCAAAACTTAATAACATATAATCCCAAATTCATTGGAAGAGGTAATGAGTACCTGTGTACGGCCAGACTCACAGACTGTAGTACAACTGCTTCTCAGATACTGAGGCTGAGAAAAGCAGCTCCCTCCCTTGAGTGGATCCCTCCTGCCCCCTAGTGACTGACCTACGTCATTGCGCGGAGGCAAGTCCTCATCCTCATAGCTGGGGTAGCGCTCTTTCCTGTCCAGCAGTAGGTAATAGATCATCTTCTCCTGGTTTTCTCTGCGACAAACAGAGAGAAAGAAAGAAACTCATTGGACGAAATGTTAAAATGTGGAAAGAATGATGTAGAGTGGAGCAATATGTGATTAGAGTGGCTAACCGAGCTAAAAAGTCTGTGTAGAAAACATTTGCAGGTTGTGGCAAGTGAAGTGACTGCACCACACAGCCACGAGGCTGGCTTTTAACAGGGCTCTTTCTTAGAGAGACAAAGGCTGATGACACAGACCATCCATTTATGGACACACACACGTATTCCATATGTCAGAAGATCTTAACAAAAGAGTTCACTCCATTTAACTGGTGTTCATCCACTGCTCTCCACTAAAACATATATTTACTGGAACAGACTGGACAGAATTGTCACCTGCGCACCTGAACATGTGACCCAATACTTACCCCTTCTCATACTATATTCCATACCACTGTATGTTCAGGAAGTGGATCCTCCAAAGGCTGCAGTTCTTGACTCAACACATCATAACAACCCAACAAAATGCAGACTTTTTTGAGCACAAACCAGTTTATCATTTGAAGTTCTCAATATCACTTTGTTGTGATAAACCTGATTTTTTTTCTTTACTTGGCAAACCTGACAAGGAGCATCTGAATGCACCATTACTTTGAAATTTGTGAGGCTAGATCATATTTTTTGGGCAGGACATGAAAGCCCATTGTCACGGGCCTTATCCTTTGGAGGATCTAGTCCCTGAATTTGGACACAGCTTCAGTGTTTCCACCATCTTGCGTGCTTTAACCCTGTGGCAAGTCAGTCAACCTAACTCAGAACAGGAGTTTCACATGGCATGATGGAGAGGAAACCATATCCCCTCTCCGCTTTCAGACAGCACTCAAAATTTCTGTCCACAATGCACAGGCGTCAATAAAAATCCAATGCTGAAACTCATCAAGTACATAACTGAGTAACCAGAATAATAATAACTCCTGTACACTACCTGTACAGGAGTACAGTCCTGAAATGAATACTACCTTTGTGCAACTTAGACTTTTTAATTGTTGTTGGCACTGTGAGAAGTGTTATATGTTTTTAATATTTTTGATATTTTTGCTTGTTTTTTGTTTAATGTTGTTGTCCAATGTACTGTATTGTTATTGTGTCTTGTTTACATTATCCTCCGTGTATGTAAATGAAGTAGACAAAATGGCATAAACACCTTTAGGTATAATGCAGTTTTCAAATCATACCATACTATACCCTCATAACTGTCCATTTTAAGTAAGGGAGTAGTGTGTTCATTGCGTGGCTATTGCACTGCAAGTGTTTCTGTTTTCCTGGTCAGTCAGTGTACAATCGGGGACACTGAGAAACACAGTCATGTTTAGAGTTGGAAAAATACTTACTCTTCACATTGCAAATCACGTGTGAGCTTGACTCGGTCTCGGAAACAACCCAGCGAGTGCATGCTGTCCAACACATCTGGGTCCAGCTCAGTCAGGGACAAAATTCGGCTCACACACACTCGCCTGGGAGGAGGCTGCTCAGGACACGGCTCATTACGACCACCCCTGGGAGCCACACACACACACACACACACACACAGACACGCAACACACAATGAAACACAGATATAATGTATATGATTAAATATGATGCCACATCACTTTAAATATTTTAAGTATTTCATTCAACAGTCAAGTATGTAAAAATGAACGGATACTCACAGATACCAGGCATGTTTCTGGATGGCCTCTAGCTGTAAGGGGTGACAGGACAGAAGGGGCCATTAGTTTCTATGGTCTGTTAACAGCCAGATGGCCACAGAGCTGTGCTGGGTAAACAGTTTACACCAGATACGTTTTTTACATGCACAAAAGACACCTCATCAGTTCTGAATACTGCAACTTTGCAATGTTTATTGTTTTTGAGAATACAACTCATATAAAACATGCATTACTAAGTGTACTAGAGAAATGTTATAGAACCACTTATACATTTGATGCTGGTAGTGAACACTGACATTTTGACTTTAATACAACAAAAAAAACATAGCATCCTGTGATGAATGCACCTAAAACACACTGATAATGCAATCACCCAATGTAAATGCAAGTGTGTCTCTAATCCATGTCAGCTATGATCATTAAAATGCTAGAGGGCAGATCCAGCTACAAAGAGCAAAAGCTCTACCTAACACAACAAAAAATAATTAATATCAATGACAGCAGTCCAATGAAGCTGCTCTCTTCAAAGAAAGGAGAGGTGATCCCAATTAAATGTGGACAATTTAATGTGTGAATCTGACTAAATTATCTCTGGATACAGTCTGCATATGATACTTGTATTCATTCCAGGTGTTTAGGCGGCATTTATACCCCCTGTATGTGAGCCAAATGTGAGCACAGTCTCGTACCGTGAGTCTCTTCTCGGGGTTGACCTCAATCATGCCCTTTAGCAGGGACTGGCAGTCCGGGGGGATGAAGTGAGGCATGTGAAACACCCCACTCTTCACCTTCTCCAGGAGCTGCCGTAAATTGTCATGGTCAAAAGGCAGGGCTCCCTGCAGGAGAAAAAGAAGAGAGGGAAGAAAGAGAAAGGAAGGAGAAACAGATGTGAACAAATAAACTTGACAAAAGGGGGGAAGTAAGTAAGAACTGCAAACACGTGAGGGAGTGTTCACAACAGAGACCAAACTATATTGTGAAAACAGGAGTAAAAGACTTACCACCAGTAGAGCAAAAAGGATGACCCCACAGCTCCACACATCTGCTCTCCGCCCATCATATTTCTCCCCCTGCCAAACACAGAATCCCCATGAATTCCCCACTGACAATTTGAAAACACAAATGAGCCATATTCATTGATAATTTCAGGTCATTTAAAGCTTATCCAAGACCATATAATGTCTAATAAAAAAATCCCTGTCAAAAGAAACACAGTAACCATTGTTTCATTGATAGAACTGGAAATTCTTGTATGCTGAGTGCCGTCAAGAATCACTCTTACTAAAGATGAGCCTTCTTAAAAACCACCCAAGTGACAGACTCTATGTTCCATTAAGACTTTAATGACTTTGAAACAACAAGTGATGTCTTTGTGTTTAGCTCATGTAGCTTTGTAACTATCTATTTGATGCAAAATGAATCATTTATTAACATCATTTGCTCATTTATATTACAGGTATCAACATTTGAGGAATACACTGTACAAGAGCAGAACACTTACCCGTATAACTTCAGGACAAGCATAATGTGGTGATCTAAAATGAAAGATAGAGCAACATTACTATGCTTACAATTCTGGAAGAATGGGCAGCAATATTAGTAAAACTAAAGCATGCACACACCTGTATGTAGGCACATCTATAACTGTTCTTTGTTTTGTGATGTCTTTAGCCTCTGTGGCAACTACTGTACTCTTTATGGTGAAGAATAGATTATGTAATATGCATAGATTTACATAGCAAGTTCCTGAAATACAAAATATGACTCTTTTTAAGTGTGTACACATTATTTATGAGCACATTCACAGAGTTGGTACTCACCCACAGCTGGTCTCTAACAGACTGTCTCCCACCTGTAGGGAGGCCATGCCAAAGTCAGCGATACGGATGTTGTTCTTTTCATCCAGGAGCAAGTTCTCAGGCTTCAGGTCCCTGTGACTGCACAAATACAACAGATACTATTTAGTCTGCTAGTGCTGATTATGGCATTTCAGCTTAACTGTGTTCATGCAACAGAATCACAAGTTTTCCACTCGTTTATTAAAAAGTCAGTATTAAAGAGGAATGATCTATTTAAGATACATTTTTGATGTTGCTGACTAAGGCATCAGTAACTTCTGACTTATTTTGTCATGACACACCAAAAAGGCATTGATTCTTTATTGTTTGAAGAGTGGGCTATGAATTAACAAAAGTGTTCAGACAAAAGGCCTCCAAAGAGCTCAGTAATTTGGCGGAGGAACCCAAACCATGACCATACACGTGACCTACACCCCAATTTAAGAACCACTGTGCTTTATGCAAAAACTAACCAGATGGAATGACTGTGGCAGAAATCCAAAGCAGAGATGATCTGCCTGAAGAACTTCCTGGCCTCTTTCGGTGTCAGTCGGCCCTTCTTAACCAGGTAGTCAAACAACTCTCCTCCTGACACATGCTCCAACACCAGGTACCTGTCGACATACGGGTACAACAGCGTGATTTACAACCTTCATCTCTAAGAGACAGGAGGACAGACAAAAGGAATACATTCAGAAAAATAATAACTCTAACCACCATCACTTTATGATGCTGGATTCTAGGACCACAATATTGAGATGAAATCTTGTCATTTATCTTTTCTTATGTACTCACTTTCAGTCAACCCACCTGTCTACTCCAACAGCTATTTTATAACAGTGTTAAAGCATTTTGGGGAGTATTTTTCCTCAAGATAGATCAAAAAACTTTTCAGAATAATTGTAGGAGATGAAGGAAAAGTGAGAATAAGAGTGATGAGAGCAGATTAATATAGTTCTTAAAGTAACATTTATACATATCCATCCCACTCCAAAGTTCAGTATTCAAAAACAAAAAGCATGCAAACTGCACTGAGCCCATTTGTAAGGCCCTTTTGAGTGCAGATGGAACTCACAGATATTTGTTATTCTCGTAAACATCATGCAGCTTCAACACATGCGGATGCTCAATCAGTTTCAGAATGGCAATCTCCCTCTCCACCTGGTTAGAGAGAAGAGACACATAAGGAAAAAGAGACGGAAAGAGATGAAGATACTAAAGCAGAGCACACAAGCCACTCAATGTCATTTTTGAAGCAACAGAACAGAGGTTAATTATTTAACTAATACAGAAGTTAAATATAGAGAATATGGAGCAGTTTGTGGACAGCATAACACACCTTGCTATATACAAAATTAGCATTGTTATCGTCACTGTGAGCAACAACCTCAACAGCGTCATACTGTACCTTCATCAGGACTGACTCAGACAGCTTCTCTCTGTTGACTATTTTGATCGCTACCTTCTGAGCCGTAATACAATGGACCCCGAGCTTGACCAGTCCTGAAAGACAGAATAAAAAGAGATGTAAAGAGGCAAAAATAAGAGACAGGTGGGCATGAAATATAGAAGGAGGCATCATCTGCAGTATTTAATTCTACATAAAATAGTAGTTTTATATCCATTCAACATTTTATAGTCAAAAACAGTTTGGTGTACTCACCTGTCTGTCCCTTCCCCAGTGTTTTTTCCAGTCGGTAGGGCCCAACATATTGAGCTGACTGACTTAGAGATAGTTCCTTACTCATACTGCTCTTACTGGAGGCTAATACACTACTACTACTACTGCACTGTGGTTATTGCAATTACTGTGATATTATACAGCTTATATAGAAGTTACTGTGGGATTTAAGATGGTGCTCAACTTAGAAGAAGGACTACCTTTTATTTCAGTGATAACACTGCTACTCTGAAGTTACTGGGTGAACGTGTAAAAAAGTCAAACTGGTGCTGATTTACAACATCTGGATGATAAATGAGCATTCTTCATCTAAACCTGGTTAATAAACATAGCTAAATATTTTTGCCTTTTTGTTCTAAAGCACGGTAAACATGTATAACATTGATATTTAACAAAACAGCTTGCTAGTGGTAGATTAAAGCAGAGAAACTGAGATGACAATAAGTAACTAGGCTGATTTATGCGTTAAATACTGACCACTACCTTAATGATAAATGGCAAGGTAGGCAAACTAATGAGGTTTACTTCTGTACATTAACTTATTTGTATAACTTGCTCCGTGTTACATGTATGACGTTAACAATATATGACGGTTAATAAGAAAATTATCGCAGAGTAACGTTAACCTTATATAGCCTTAAAACAATCAAGTTTTTCACGTCTGCCGCAAATATTTGTGTTATTTGCTGGTTGAGTCCACCAACCAAACGTCAAATACGTCAAGTGGATGTTAGCTCTGAAAATTAAATCAATTTAATTCTCTCTGTCAGGCCTGTTTTACAGGTGCAACAACATGCTATTTTAGCCTCGCCGCCACTCTCCCACAGAGCAGCGAGGCTAGCTTAGCTTCAACGCCTTGACCAACGGCCGTCTAGCTCGCGCCGCCTGTCAAAAAAACCGACACCTCCTGAAGTTTCCGGGCATCGCCAAACGGTAAGATTTATCACACGGCCGCCGCATTCTCACAATATTTCCTCGCGAAACAACCATCCTTAGCGTAGCGTAGTCCTCCCCCTCCCTGTCTCTCCCCGTCTCTCCCTCTCTACATCCCTGCAAGTAGCGGATCACAGCATCTTCTCCTCTCTCCTTTGGCGTGTCCTCCTCCGTCACCGGCGGATACACAGGTAAAAAAACACAGATTTCCGCAGATCAACCCGCACTATTATCGACTGCCTTATTCCCCTCCTCACTCCTGATAATAGTTCACGCAGGGTAAAGGCCCCCTGTATTATACTCCCTTCGGTTTTCTTGCCGTAAATCGATATTTTCTCTCTCCTCTTCCTTCCTTCGTCTCACTCGCATCAGCATCCGGGTCCCACTCTCTCTCCATCCTCTCTCCTCTCGCCTCTCCTCCCCCGCCCTCCTCCTCCTCCTCCTCCTCCTCCCGATCATCTTCCTCAAAATTCGCTTATCTCTGCATTCACCTCAGCACCGGCCACACTGTGGGGCCCGTGAGCTGCCGCGGACACCCCCTCGCTGTTATTATGAAAGGCATTTGTAAACATCGCCAGAGGCCGCGGATGGGACGCTGCTTGTGAGGGGATGCTGCGGTGCTGAGGTTCGGCTCTTGCCTTTCAGAATCACTGGTGTCCCCCAGGTGCCATTTGTTTTCAATTTGATTTGGTATGAGGTTTAACATTTGAGGTGTAGCATAACTTAGAGGTGTACTTCAGAGATTTTAATGGCACGCAGTTGTGGAAGAAGCATTGGGATATTTTTTAGGCCATAGTAAAAAAAAATATAGCAATGCCTAAATGTAAAAATACTCCATTACCATTGGCTGAAAGTAACTAGTAGCCTATGTTTATTAAAATGCTTTACTCAGGTTTTGAAGTACTTGTACTTTACTTGAGTATTTCCATTTTATGCTACTTTATACTACTACTCCATTACATTTAGGAGGGAACAATTTAACTGTTTACTTGAAACATGTAATCAATTTATAGATTATGATGCATTGCTATAGATTAAACTACGCAGCAGTATGTAATGTCATTAAAATGAGCTCCACCTCGACCAGCTGTAACATTGAAACACTGCTTAAGGCATTTATATTAATGAAACAATTATACAATATATGATCAATATAACACTCCATTGTGAATAATGAGTAGCCTAGTGTTATTTTTTGATATTTCAAGTACATTTGACTTTTTAATGGATTGTTATTATTAGCCTACTATGCAAAAAGGATTTTAATGTTGTGGCCAGATGAGCCAGTTTTAATAATTTTTTGTACTATTGAGCAGTTTAATCTATAAAAATGTATCATATTTTATAAGATAGCCATATGTTTTGTACTGCATGTAAAATCTTACGTTCTTACGTTACGTTCTTATGTTCAGAGTAACTTTTAACATTTAATAGCTGTCAAATAAATGTGGTGGGGTAAACATGTAATTATTTCCTTCTGAAATTTGGTGGAGCAGAAGTATGAAGTAGAATGAAATGGAAGTATTCAAGTAAAGTACCTCAAAATTGTACTTTAGGACGGTGCTTCAGTTATAGTCGACGTATCTTCAAACTGCTTCATTAAGATTTTCATTATTGTGTATTCATTTAGTTTTAATGTTTGCTGATAGGTTATTATTTAACCTATTGTCAAATTATAGAAAAATCACCATAAAAAACTCTACAGCAGCACTCTGAAACCCACACTAAACAAATATTTTCTGATGAGCACACACACCTCATGGGTGACCCATCACACCTCATCTGGAGAGGAAACTGAAAAGACAAGTGTTAGGTGCTGATTTAAATGAATCACACAGAGATGACAGTTTTATTAAAATAAAAACAGGGCAAGTAGGACATTTGAATGTATCATCTGTAAAGTGCCTTGAAAAATCTCTAAAATCTCAATTTGAAATGTTGTGTGTGGGCGTATAATTCCCCAAAGCCCATCTTCATCTGCGCCTAGCTGGTTGATTTACACACAGCCAGAAGGATTTGTCTCCAAACATGGAGAACAGAAAAGATAATCATCCTACCATTTTCTGGTTCGTTCTGATGGGACAGACATGGTCTTTTGAGATCAAAATACCTGAGTGCAATGAAAATAAGTAGGCGTAAATCAATGCCACGAGCAACACACCCTGCAGGAGAAAATGAATAAAGTCTACCTTAACGGAAATAATAAACAAGTCTACACTTAAGACAGATACATTGTAAAAAATCAGGCTTTGTTTGGGTTTCCCACAAGCAGCATTTAAAAAAAAAAATAGAGGCAACAAGGGAGTCCAAGAAGCAAAGCTGGGGGAAGAAAAAGTAGGATAAAACTTCTCAGTCTGCAGTTGTAAGATTTTGATGACAGAATTAAGTTTGCTTTAACCATAAAGCTGCAAACATTCTGTATACCTTAGTTTTCTTTCACAGTTAAATGTCTGACAACAAACTACACTCCTTCATGTGAATTCTGTCTCTCCAGAGCTTGAACCTGTCCTTCAGCAGACAGCACCAGGATCTACTCTGTCCTCTACAGTTACACAGGAGGTTATTCTATAACTGCCGGCGTGTGAGAAAATCCCTTTGGCTCCCAAATACCTTTTCCTCCCAGCAATACCGAGAACAAGGAACTCTGGAAAAACTTCTCTTCCACGTCATGTCTCCATGCTACTCTTTGTGCATTCCCACAATCCCCACACTTGTTGCCAGAGCTCAGACTGGAAAAGTGACATTAGACTGCTGAGTGCAGGTACTAATGTGAGGATTAAGCAGACATTAACAAGCTCTTCTTAATTCCATTAAGAGTAACTATTCCACGTAGAAGCCTATACGCTCGGCCAGAGGAGAGGTTCCAACAGCCAGTACATCTAATAATTTAAGAACAGAACTGATATACAGTAAAAACATCTGTGATTACCAAAGAAAAACAATACACTGTGTGTGGTAAATGGACAAGCTTTATATTTATTGTATTTTTGTGCATACAATTTTTACAGCGCAGATAGATAATCAGTGTTATAGTATAGTCCATAATGAAGTTATAACATTTATGAAAAAAAAAGTTTCACATTGACAGAAGTATACAGTATCAGAAGCTCAGTATCATCACCCCCTCTTCAGTTTTTCAGATGGTTTGGTCCAGTGCAAAAGCAAGGAAGGGAATGCTGGGAAAGTGGAGGACATTGATAAAGTGAAGCTGTGATTACAAAAAAACATCAAAGATGGAAAAAGTCATGAGACTGCACTATCATAGGTAGAAAGTGTGACGAAATATGTGATTCAAATACAGTACAATGCAATTTGGCATCAAAGGTATATTCACCCAACAGGCACTATAGTTTCTATAGAATGATGTAAAATGAAACATGGACTAGATCCACGTGGGACTTGACAGAGTTATGGACACTTCATAAGTGTTACTGCTTGAAATAAAAATTGAGAAAAAAGCTCAAACACTCCTTCACAAAGCCAGTAACTTGCAGTATGTATTGCAAATAGAGCAGCTTACTTACAATTTTCAAATTGCCATTTCACAATATCATTTGCCATTTCAATATCCAATTTTCTTTTTCAGTTTCAGTTTTCTTTAATGGCCTGTTTCTGACTTGTTTATTTTCCATTTTAATTTTAGTCTAATTCTGGGTAAAATGATCCTCCGTAAGCTTCAGCGTTCATCTCCTAATGAACTCCCTGAAGGCATTCTTGGTTATCTTTTTAAATAGAAAAATCCCAGTATAAGCTGGCAGTGACTGCCTGATTAGCACCATAGTTAACTGTTTTGTAGCTTTGAAAGATTCTTATTCTGGTTTACAAGCACTGATTATCTATGTATGTAAGACCACTGGACTTTGATGGGTGGTTTTTGGCTCTTTATTCAGGAATGAAAATGTTGTTTGTAGTCATTTGTGTGAGCTTACATTTTATTAAGATGCATTTCCTTATGTATTATGATCCCTCAGAAAGGGTTTTTATACAGGCCTGAAAGGCATCTATCAGATCTTTACAGTCCTCTGCTCCCTTCCCTCTGACACTGAAACACAAAGCCAGATTTACAAAACATACTTACCACTCTCTGCACATGTAGCTGGATTTTTCTCTTTTGTTATATAACAGGGTTTCAGTTAAAATTGTGCAAATTACATGATGTAAATGTGGAGACATGTAAAATAAAGGAACACATTAGAAGTTATATCACCTGAAACTGTGTGGCGGACATAACAACTCTAAATTTAGTCTACATGTGCATCAACGGGATTATCACAGTACAGCCTGATAATAAAGTATTTCAACTCAAAGCCCCACTGCTGCTCTTATCTGCATTTGGTAAAGTACGAGAACAAGAGTGAGTAATCTGCACAGCAGCTCCACTAACACTAATCACTGCCGCACGTGGACACACACCAAATGTCTGTCACTTCTTGCATGCATGTAACACGAACCAACAGACTGGTATGCTCTGTCTGGTCCTCTGCAATAGGTCATATATGTAGAAGCCTATTTTAAACCACAGGTCTATTTATGCTTCAAAGAGACATTTATGTTACTGTAAAGGCCCTCTGTAAATGTCACTACACTTAGTCCTGTGATGTAGTGTGCATTTACTGGAAGTATTCTACATGAACTTCAATTAGACTTAATGATCCCCCCCACAGGCGCTGTTACAAGTTGAGCCCAAGTTGATGTGAATACACTTGATGTCATGCATAGAACTCAGTAAGTGATGAATGAGAATGGCCAAAAGGATGTAATGGAAAGTGACCAGTATTTAGCTGGAACCCAAACACAGTTAATCAATCTTCCTTGAGGGCACTAAGTTATACAAGCTGTACAGGCACTTACACTCACCAAAGAGTGCCCCACTGGCTGGAGAAAATTTAATGATTCATTTTTAGAATTTTTAATGTATATATATTTGTATAAATACCACTTTCAGCATGTATAATTGTACATCATTCCTGTCAGAACTCACCATTTGTCAACGTCCTCTTTGATAACCTGGCATGGTGCTGCCACAGCTTCGATAGAGTCTTGCATTTTGACAGAAGAGAGCTGGAGTTTGTGGAGGTGCTCTGATGCAAGTGCTGCAGTCAAGTATGGTTACAGATTAGTTACAGAGATGGAGGGAAAGACAGCGAGGGAGGGAGGGAGGAGGCATAACAGTGGCCTAGCATGATAAGCTCGAAAGAGGGAATCTAGAGTCTGATCATATGCAAGACATAGCTCAGGAGAAACCCTAAAGTTTGATTTGAAATTCTTACTTTCATTTCTAGTCTTACCATTTATTTTACTTACCTTTGTCTCTGATATTCTTTCCCATTTATGTACATCAACCCATATAATTTAGGTATTCTTATATTCTTTTATTCTTGTCCATTGTTTTACCGTCTTTCTAATGAATATGCAGATAGCTAACCTTTTCAGTCAGGCATTATGCATTACAAAGGCCTCATAATGCATCTAAAATACTCACTACAGGGGAGAGCCTTTTCCTGAAAAGAGATTGGGGAGCCTGACTTTGTTTTACACTGTTGGTTTATGAGGCTGAGCTGAGAGTTGTAGCATCTGTTTAACCAACAAAATGTTGAATTAGCATTGAACATGCGGTTGGAAGTGATAGTCTAAAAATAATAGAATAATTTTGAGGCTTTTAAAGATAGAAATAAAAGCAGATGTGGGTAACATCAGTGAGGTTAATCCCTACAGGTTTACTAAACACTGAGTAAGTTTTATTTCCCCATAGTCAAAGGTTTTTCATCGTACATCCGCAAACCTCTAGTGAGCACATCTGCTTCAGTTGTTCATTTACATGCATGTAGCTTTTTAATGAAGACAAAAAGGAATCAACTTCTCCATTGCTACTTAAGGAAAGTGAAAATTTGAAATATTGTGTACATTTGAGACTAAAATAATGATTATTTAAAAAAGGAAAAGACAGCAAATCAGAACAATGACAACATGTATTGTCTCCTATTTCATGATTATACTGTATATTCAACAGAAAATGAAAGATAATCACTCGCTGATGTCTTGTGATGTTTTCTATGTATCTGTAGCATACATACATTAATCCTATCCAACAGTGAGATACTCCCAAAAGACTAGGTAAGATAAAACCAATTCTTAGTACATAGACTATATATGGGTCCTCAAAGTCTAAGGATAATTAATTTACTTACTTTTAAGATGGCAGTCACAATTTCTTTTAATGAAATATATAATACTTAGGTAAATGTTATAGTTAAATTAACCTAGGGTTTGGATGGATTTTAAATGTATATTTTTGAGTAAGGTTTGTCGGAATCAGCTAAATATGATATGCTTTGTCTCCCATGTTTTGCACATATGCTGACACAGTGCCTCAAAAAGTATAAATGTTTAAATAGATAAAATGTTATAGTCACTGCTAAGAATTTACAGTATTTTAATGACAGAACTTAAATTCACCACTAGAGGGCAACAAACACTGATATACACACTGATGAATTTCTGGAAAAATAGGCCTTTATTGTGTGCGTCATTATTACCTGTAAACAAAAGGGATCGCATTTACATTCAGCAATATTAACTAGTGTAGATGCCCGTTCCCCTATTACAGTAACACTTTCCTATTACCTGATCTTGGTTGATGTGTGCAATTTGAGATAGGGACAAGTTAATACGATGGCCATGCCAATTACAGTGTCTCAGAAAACCCTGGTCAAACACCAAAGATATGAAATATGAGCAAGAGCAAAGCATCTCTCCGTCTCGGTGTTTCCTCCGCCTTTATAATGACCATAAAATCCAGTGTGCCATCTGCTGGCTAACAAATCAAGTGCACATGGGGTCTGGCAGACAGGTTCTCCAAATAATAAAATTAGTAACAAAAAAAAAAAAAAAAAACCTCAAAGAAGTTCTCGGTATCTTTAAGAATTTTAGCATATCTAAAGGGAGAAAATACCCCATACTGGCACGCTAATTATAGGCGAACTGCAGCCTATTTAATTAACTAAGCATCTGATTGGAGGTAGGAATTTCCACTGTCTCTCAAACAGGCTGCACAATTTGGAAGCGAATTTGCAAAGTGGCTGCTAGAGCCCTATATAAATCTGGTTATTACTGGAAATATTTTTGCACTCGAATGCCTCTCAGCCAATCGCAGCGTTCAGTACAAACAGCTGACTATTTTTGTTCGTGTAAAATGTAGTCAAAATTAATAATTAGCCTAACAATAAGATGAAAATCTGGAAAAGCATGCAGGGCTGGTTGGCAGACTGAGGGCCGGTGAATGGAGGTCACCGCAGAAAATGAGTGAGTCTCAGCGGTGAGACAGAAGGGGAGAGGGAGGACGGACAGCGGCCAGCCGCCTTCAAAAATGGCGTCTCCGGAGGAAAATGAGTAAAAAATATTAAAACGCGGCCTGTTTTCTTTACACTTCCTCGTTGGGTATTTGTTTTTTAGTACCCTGGCTGTATCTTTTCCCGGTGTGGGCAAACTCGTCGTCGCTTTTACTTGAATGACCAAAGAAAGCAGAAATAAGGGGGGGCGAGCATTTGGGGAAATAAAGGCAGCCCTGTTTTATTTTGATGCGTCGTTACTGACAGCTAGCATCTGCTGCTAGCCCACAGCTCTGCTCCGGAGGTGGGTGGGAACGATTTGCATGCGACGAAGAAAAAAAAGATTTTGAAATTGGGAATTTCTTTGCTCGTGTATGGGGAATGATTGCTGCTACCAACGTGGCCCGTCGATCTTTTCTTGTGCTAGCAGCGTAGCGAAGACTAGCCTAAAGAAAGGGGAGGAGAGACGGTGAAAAAGGACGCATTCAAATCAAATGTTTATCAGCAATTCGTCCATCACCGGCCAAATCCGCGGCATCTTCATCATGACCGTGACTGTTTTTGGACTAAATCTGTATTCGTGGAAATGATATATGTGAAAGGCGTAGGAAAAGGAGAAAGACTGGCGTTTTTTGGAGGTGGTTGGATTATAACCCCGTAGACCCCCCTCTTTTTTCATCCAGTTTTCTCCTCCTCCCCTCCATTTCTCTTTCAATATGCTGTTTTCCACTCCTGAGGACTTGCTTATGAAACCGGGGAAAATAGCCTGAAACCGAGAACGGGAAAGACTGGATTTTTTCCGTAATCTGCTCTGCGGCGTTCTCGTTGCTTTCGTCCTCATCGCACACATTGTACATCACATAAATGGATAGAAATTACCCGGGAACAGGATTTGGTGATTTGGGCGCAGGAGCAGGATGGAGTTACGAGAGATCGGCAAAAGCAAGGTATGCATTGGATTCAGACAATGTGCATGCATCACTGGTACTTTGCAGGGCACGGTGTGGGCCATGTAAACAAATTGTCGCCATTGGGTTCATATATAGTGCCATGCCTTGCCATTATGTGTAGTGCATTGTAATCCAAACAGTTGCATAGTAATAATATTATAAACAGGAATGGAGCAGTGTGTGTCGTGGGGGTGGGCGGGGTGGAGAAAGGAAAGGTTGGGGATATGAATTGAATGATTGACAGACGTAGGTTTTAGGTGGACCTGGCGGGCTGGAGGTGGGGGTATGTCTGGAGCATCCATAGGAATTATTGTTCCCTGTGTGCAGGCCTGGACACAGACCCTGATAGATAAATTCAGTGGATTGATAGCAACTGCGAAGTGTGCAGACGCAGCAAACCCTTCACAGCAGCCCCCCTGACAGACATCAACAAGAAGAATTGATACATATTAACCGGGACGATGCATTACATTAAATGTTTTTTTAAATCGTAACGTTGTGCAGAAAACGGGAAATAAAAATCTTGCCGTGGAGGTGGTGCCATACTCCTAAAACTGAGATTTCTAATGCATTTTGCCCAGTCGTGATCTAGATAATTGTACTTATGTTAATTTGCATAATTAAATTGTGGAATATTCCAACTGCATCAAACTTGCAATTTGCTGTTTATCTAAAATGAAAAATAAGGGATGGGTGAATTAATAAGATGATGAGAATTGCCTGCACTGTGCAAGATAGCTCTGTCTTTTAGCTCTACGTTAGCCTGCAAGCTAGCGTTATGTTGCATGCAAGTCAGTTGAGGCCTGCGTACGCAAGCATAATTCCCTCTTATTTAGCTGCACGTCTTTGAGACATTTTGACCAAGAATTAGCTGCATGATCATGGTCAAAAGCCACCACGCTCCTATGGAGAATGATATTTGGCTAAACAAACCTGGCTACTTGCTGGTGTTTGCATGCAGCTTAGCATGCATTTGCGTCGACTTGCACCATCCAGCTGTTAGCTTCATCAACATAATCAATGGTTGCAGACAAATTACTCGTTTGTCTTTGGTATAAATTGTGGAAACTGTATTTTTTTACTTGGCCCAATTCTGCACATTGGTTACCAGTGGTTTATTTACACGTAAAAGACTGGCCTTGCAGTTTGGGCCTAGTCTCTGCATTTCTACCATAGCTGCTGTGCATTGCTGCTAGGCGGTGCTACCAGCAGCAAAAATGCTAGCATGTTATGTGGCCGGCCATCCAGCCACGCATTTCATCTGTCTTTGGTAAAGCGAAGTTCTGCAACTGGCAAATCCTCAGCATTGAACAGGAAGCTTATTTAGTTTGTAAATTTCTAAATCATGTAGTGGTTGGGTCTTGTGGGTCCATTATAATAATTGCAAATTAACTATCCCATTATTTTTGCATGACACTTCCATTGCTGGTTTGACAGATTTGCATCTATTGTAATACACTTTGATATAGTGCCCAAGTATGTAATTCAGTCACGGATAATTAATTTAGATATTGATCGGAAAGATTATCTTTCCACTTAACTTCAAATATAAATCAGACTCATCAGGGATGTTGTTTTTCACATGTAGGCTACTGTTGAGAAGTTGCATATGGACACCAAACAAACAGCCTAGAGTTGACATCTGATGTGTGAATTTTTAATTGAACAACTTACTTGCATGTTAGATTTTGTGTATTTTAAAAGTGACTCAAGCCTAGACAGTCTTTTCTCAAGGGTCACATTTTGGGAATAGATTAGGTTTATGTAAATGTGCTCTGAAATTAATGACAGTTCACGCTCCCCCACTCCTCTTCCTCCATAGTCTTGTATATGGGAGTTCCAGATCATCTCACCCTGAGTCTGAGCTCCTTCACCGACAAGCCTACGCCACCCCACACCCTCTGCAGGGCTATGCCACCAATCACCACCCAGGGAGCTCTGGCCAAGGCGGGGCTTGGGGAGCAGCTGGACGGAGTTTGGGTGAGATAAATGTCATACCTTCCATGTCACTACCATAAGGGGCCCCAGCAATGAATTATTGTGTCTGTCCATGCAGGCCCGGTAGATTATTGTCATTGAAAAATGTGCCCATTATAGCTCAGTTGAGTTGAAGCCCTAGGCCTGATTTCAGAAAAAGCCTGTAGTCACAGCATTCATTCTCATGCAGTTTACCACAGTTTACCGATATCTTAAGAGTTGTTTCCAGCAGCAGAGGTCCTGATTCAAATTCTTTGTATGTGTGACAGCAGGCTTGCCAAATAAACATAGATTTGTAGAGAAGATTAAATCAGGATGCTGAAACGCTTTCTTTTATATATTTTTTTTTTTTCTGGTTATGAATGAAGATTTCATCTACATTTCTGCAACTAGCTGTTAATATTTGCATTCTTAATTAATCAATTTTCATGTGTTTGTCTTTCCTTCCCAAAGGTCTGTCGGGGCTCTTTGACACTGGCCTGCACCATGCCAGCCCCTCTGCCCCTGATGCCTCTGTCATGAATCTGATCTCAGCCCTGGAGTCACGGGGTCCCCAGCCTCCACCCTCTGCCTCCTCCCTTCTCTCCCAGTTCCGCACGCCATCCTGGCAGACAGGTGGGGTTGTGTTAGATCTTCCCTCATGTGTTGACATTCAAACAGGCCCCACAGTCAATATGACATTTAAAGAACCTCCCAGTGTTTGGCTGCATTATTATTCTGACAGTGTTGCTATTTGAGCATTTTCATATACAATTTTACGGTACTTGTTAATAGGCCTACTCTTCAATACTTTTTAAATACTCTTCATTGCTTCATTATTTCGTAATTTAAATGACAGCTTGATGGATACTGAGTAATTTTGCAATATGTCTTCCTTTTCTTAACAGCGATGCACACGCCTGCTCCACCTGAACTATTCATCTCTGGAGCCCTTCCTGGCTCTGGCTCCTTCCCCTCCTCCTCCGCTCTCTCAGCCTACCAGCATCCAGCATCCTTCTCCAGCCGCTCTTTCCCTGCTGCCTCCCTTTCCCTCCAGGACACGCCCACATTCAGTCCCACATCCAATGGCCTGCTTTCTCCACATGACCCCCTACTACACATCAAGGCCCCTTCCCAGTCCAGCCTGGGTTTTGATAGACTCCTGTCCTCGCAGGGTGCTGCTGCAGCTGCCTATAGGGGTAGCCAAGATCCCACAGGTGCCACATCAGCCCAGGCGTCCTCTGCCAGGCACCTGCAGTCACACCAGTTCAACCTGCTGTCATCACAGCTCCAGGACCAGTCCTCCCAGCTATACAATGCATCAGTCTTTTCCTCAGCCCAGCCCCAGCCTCAGTCCCAGTCCCAGTCCAATTCGGCTCAGGAAAGGGCTGTGCCCCGGCAGGACAGCGTTATCAAGCACTACCAGCGGCCCACGCCAGCTCAGTCACAGCTCTCATCCTCTGCTGCCCACTCCCTTCAGCACTACCTCAGCTGTGGAGGAGCGGGATACCAGCAGATTGCCACCCACCACAGGCATGCTGGCCTTTCTTGCAGCCCACTGGGCGACCAGAGCCCCTCATCAGACCACAAGCCCACTTCTCGCACAGAGCAGTATCGGCCAATCATTCAGCCTCCCTATTCCTCCTCCTCCTCCTCCTCGTCTTCTTCCTCAGCTGGGAAAGGTACCAAAAGCAGCTCCAGCAGTGGCTATTCCTCTGCAAGTTCAGCATCATCCTCAAGAACTCCTCACACACCCCCTTCTGCTTCCTCTACCTCCTCTTCCTCATCCTCTTCTTCTGCCACCTCCGCGGCTCATCCTTCCAACTCTATCCCAACTTCCAGCTCCAGCGCAGCCCCTTCCAGGCAGCAGCCACCCCCTCAGCCACCTCCTCCTCCCCCAGCCCCTCAGCAGCAGCAGCAGCAACCCCCTGCCACCTCCACCTCAGCCCCACAGTCTCTCCCCAAACCCTGTCTCTCAGGCTATGGTTCTCCTGTGCCCCCAGTAAAGACTCCCACCTCTGCTCTTACAGGTCAGACCCCACCCCAACAGCAGACACAGTCATATTCCCCTAATCAGCCCCCTACTTCCCACCTGGCTCAGTCCTATGGAGGCTTCAGTTCACCCCAAGCCCAAGACCTGAGCTCAGGTACAGGTGGGAAAGGCTATGGGACTTTAGGTGGACGAAGCCAGTCATACTCCACTGATATATATGGAGCTGACTCTGCTTATGGATCACTTCCATCCTCTCTGGGTGGAGCTGGAAGCCCATCATTAGGCTATGGGGCCCCAGGTCACTCCCCTGCCCTTTTAAGGTCAAGTGGTTCATCAGGTAGTGGAGCATCTGGGGGAGGAAGCAGTAGCGGCACAGGAAGTGGGAACTCTGGGTCAGGAGGAGGAGCGGGAAATAGTATGACCAATGAGAGAGGTGGAGGTGGTAGTGGTGGAGGTTCATATCATATTCCAGACTCTAGCCCCTCTCCATCGGGCAACTCGGGCATCATCCGTCCAGGGTTGCACTCCCCAGTGCCCACCTGCCCCACACAATCTCCAGGAGCTGCAGGCTCAAATAAATACATTTCCTCAGTTCTCTCCCCCACCTTCCTAGCCTCCCCACAGGGCTACCCTGATACCAGAGGCCCCAGCTCCCAACCTCAGTCCTATCATTCCACCTCCTCCAAAACAAAGGCGGACACCTCCATGCTAGGAGTGGGCTCTCAGAGATCCCAAGAGGAAGTAGATGACGACGATGAGTTCTTGATCCAGCACCTGCTGCAAGCCCAAGCAAGTCCTGCTCCCCAGGCTGCTCATCACCATCCTCAACAACAACCCCAACAGACATCCCAACAAACACAGTCTCAGCCCCAATCAGTGCCCTCAACCACTGATTCAGGCAAAGGGCTTAGCTATGACATGGGTAAGACCTCTGAGGAGAGGTACCACCCCCAGAGTGTCATACGTACCCACAGTGCCACATCCACTGCCGGAGTAGGTAATGCAGGGTCTGGAGGGTCCATCTCAGGGCTGGAGAACCAGCTGGAGATGTCACTAAAGAAACAACAGCATCAACAGCACCATCATCAACAGCAGCAAAGGAACGAGAGGTCTGTTGGAAGCAGCAGGAGCAGTGGAGGGAGGGGCAGTGCGGAACAAGTGCACTCCCACCTCCATCACCATGACAACCTAGGCTCGGTAGTCCATTATGGGCGGGGTGACCCATACACCCAACACTCCCTTGCTCCCCCACACTCCTCACATAGTCAACACGTGTCCTCACACTCACAGATACCATCCCACACCCAAATGGAGCTCCAAAAAAAGCCACAGGAGCGTTCTGAAATTCCTTATCCTCGGAAAACACCGGAAGTCCAGCAACAGCATTCCCAGTCTCAGTCTGCTGCCTCCCTCATGGACTCTCCCACTGATCAATCCCGTCAGCCACCACACCTGCTCCAGTCGGTGCTGTCCCACACCACCCGCAACAAACTGGAGCCTCATCAACAGCACCACAAAATGGACTCTCATCGGCAACACCAACAGCATCACAAAATGGACTCCCACCAACCACATCAGCAACACCCAAAAATGGACTCCCACCCTCAGCATCAACAGCACCAGAAGATGGACTCCCATCAGCATCAACAGCACCATAAAATGGACTCTCATCCCCAACAGCAGCAGCACTCTATTAGCCAACAACAAGCTGTAATGGAAAGTGCTGGTGGGACACTTGGCTCAAGTAAACATCAGGCTCAGTCTCAGTCCCAAACCACCCAGCTTCAGCTTCAACTCCAATCCCAGGCTTTGGAGGTAGCAGCGGCTCACTACAACCACGGGCCCCCTCCACATCAGCACGAGCAGAGCCAGGTTAAACAAAGCTCAGTGGTGTCGTCCTTGGACATGCTGGAGCGCTCCCTTTCTCAGACCTCCAGCACAGATGTAGTTGTTGCAGATGACAGACGCGGTGGAGCAGGCAGCGGCGGAAGGAGTGGAGGTACCAGTGAGCGCCACAGACAGCAGCAGGAGCAGCAGCAGAGGCAGCACCCATCCCACCATCAGCCACAGCAAACCCACCACTCACAGCAACACTCAGCCTCTGAACTCCACTCCTTCCTCTCTGAGCCCGATATCGGCTTATCCGCCCCATCTCACATGCACCATCTTTCACAGCACCACCCGCAGCAGCAGCAGCAACAACAGCAGCACCCCAGCTCTCAACACCAACAAACTCACTCTCACCACCCTCACACCCAACCCCACCCTCACCACATACCCCCACAATCTGCTTCAGCCCACTCCCAGTCTCAGCCTGACCCACAGCAGCCACTCTCATCCCAGCTCACCCCTCAGCAGAGCCAGCTGGACCAACAGCGCTCAGAGCAGCACCAGTTTGACACAGTCAGCCCAGTGGAGAAAGCGGACCAGAATCAACAAAGTAACCGCTTTGTACCCCTAACTTCCATCTGCTTCCCGGACTCCCTCCTTCAGGATGAGGACCGCTCCTTTTTTCCAGGAATGGAAGACATGTTTTGTGCAGAGGACTACAAGTCAAGCTGTGCTGGAGGTGCAGGTCCCGGGCAAGAGGAGATGAATGAAAGTCACGCTGGACAAGAGGGAATGGATTCCATGAAAGCTGGACAGAGTGCAGGTGGAGCAGGTGGAGGTAGTGGAGCTAGCTATGACATAATGGGTCACCATGGTGGAGATCAGGGTTATGAACCATACTGTCATGGCCTGGAAGAACCCAGCAACAACACTATGACTCTGGATCTAGACTCCCTTAAAACCCATGAGCTTCCATCCACTGTCAACACTGAACAGTTAGGACTGATACAGTCCCAGGCCTCAGCTATGGGTATGAGCTCCAATACAGCTGGTCCCAACAACTCTGGAGCTAAATTGTCCTCTGGGCCTGGAGGAGCTAGCACAGGAACTGGTTCTGGAGGCCTCCAATCCCCCATTTTCTGCTCTTCTCGTCCTAAGAAGCTCCTCAAGTCCAGCTCTTTCCACCTGTTAAAGGAGCGCCGGGACCCCAACACACTGCCTAAGAAAAGTTATGCTCAAGAATATGAGTTTGAAGATGATGAGGATAAAGCCGACCAGCCAGCTGACATCCGGTTGAATAGCCGGAGGCTCCCGGACCTTTTGCCAGATTTGGTGTCCAGCTGCAGAAAGGGAGGAGGAGGAAGTGGGTCTCTCAGCCCTTTAATGGGTGACATTGACTTCTACCACTCCTCTAGCTACTCATCTATGGGTTCACACTCTCTTCTGCCTCAGGATGGACCCAAGAAGAGGGGCCGAAAACCCACTAGACCCAAGAGAGATGGACCCCCTAGGCCAAGAGGTAGGCCTCGCATCCGCCCGATGCCTGAGCCCTACACTCCACGAGGGATGATGGGGGAAATGGGTGGGACAACAGTAGGAGGGGGGTTCAGCGTGGAGGGACGAGGTAGGGGTAGGGGCCGTGGAAGCCGAGGTAGAGGAGGAAGGAGGGAGGACATGTACATGGAAATGAGCGGGAAAGAGCAGGATCAGATGCACCACCACCACCTCCATCAGCAGCAGCCACAGCAGCTCCATCACCATCCCCAACAGCAGCTACACGAGCCTATTCCACCTCTGAAGGTCAGTGGCTTGGAATTTTTTTTAACAAATTGTCATTTAAGTACAGTTGTGTTGCCAATACATGTAAAAACCAACGCTAGTTGGTGAAGCTAAATGTGGTGCCTTGTGTAGTCTTTGCAAAAACACAGATAAAACAAGTGGTTCACATATGAGCCCTGTCTTTTAAATTAGTGAGGCTCTGCTTGTGTGGCGGAAGGGAGATTCAACCAATACCTGCAGTTTTTGTTGTTTGTGTTACTTATGCTATTGCTATGGCCTGATGAGGATCTTTTTCTCTCTCTTTTTCTTACTCCCTCACCCTACTTTCTCACTCTCCTTTTTATTTTCAGACTAGTCACGTTAAGGGTTAGGCTGTTTAAATTGTCCTGTCGAAATATTAATCATTTAAATTAATTTCCCAACCTGGTTTTCTAGTTTTGTTCTATATATATATATATAAAATCTCTGTACGTTCAGGCAAAGTTACTTTAAATCTTGCTGTTTTATTTCTTTTTAGATTAAGTTACCAATTGGTACCCTGTCCTCCTCCGATGCCTTGCTGAGGACGGACTCTTTGTCTGGCACTGACCCTGCTTTGTCGGACGGCTCAGTGGGCTCCGCTCCCTCACTTGGTTTAAGTCCTGGACCCCCTTGCAGCACTGAAAGCACCAGAAGTCAGGACAAGAACAAGCAGAAAAGCCAGATGATTAGTGAAGGAGTAGATGAAGAGGGGCTGGAGGACAGGGTAAGAGCTACAAGACTATATCCTTGTTATGTTAAACAGTGAATGCTAAAGAGTTGTATAAAGCTGAATTTAAGTTCATTGCTTGATAGTTGTGGAGTTCACTACTTTAGTGGTGGTATTTGAGCTGAGAGAAAGTGTCTCTTTTTGCATCACTTTCAGGGCGATGAGAAAGACTCTGAGTCCAAGGCTGGCTTTGTTGCTTCATTCTTGGACTTCCTCAAGACAGGGAAGAGACCTCCAGGCTTGGACATCTCACCGGGAATGGAACCTGACAATGGCGAGAACTCACCGTGTAAATCGGGGGGTCTGCGGCCACTGTCTCCGGCACCACCACCTCCTCCACCACCACCTCCATTTGGGGACAGTGAAGGGAATGGGGGTCTGGCTCTGGGCAACTGCCCAAGCCCCAAGCGCTTGGAAGATGAGCTGAAGAGGAACCTGGAGACCTTGCCTTCATTCTCCTCTGATGAGGAGGACTCAGTCGGAAAGAACCAGGACCTCCAGAAGAGCATCTCCTCAGCCATTTCTGCTCTGTATGATACTCCTCAGCTAACAAACATCCAACCCCCGCTCTCTCCTCCACATCCCCAGTCTCAGCCTCAGCCTGCCCAGTCCCCACTTACTCCCACACTGCAGCCCCCCACGCTTAGCCCACAGCCTATCATGCATACCCCTCACAACCTGCCCCAGTCCAACGAACCTGATGTCCTCCAGCCAGAAGAAGCAGACATGGATGAGAACAATAAGGAGGAGAATGAGGAGGAGAGGAGCACAGGAGGGGATGGAGAGAGTGATATGACAGAGGAGAGAGAACCACAGCTGGAAACCCTGTGTGCCCCTAATCTTGATGGTAAGCCTGGGAGTTAGCTTTTTATCTTATGTCCCATTTTCTTGCACATTGATTTTTCTGCAGCTCAGCTTAATAAAATTAATATTTTTCCCCTTAGGCTGAGCTATAGCTGTATTTTAGTCTAATAAAATATCCCATTATGTATTTGTTAAAAAAAGATTTGATTAAATTCTTGTGGCTGACACATTGTGGTAAATTGATCTGTAAAATTGACCTTAACCTTAATCTTGCCCTTGTTTCCTTCCAGCGCCCCTCCCTGAGATTCCTCCAGTGCCAGAAACTCCCGAACCTCCTTCTGTCCCTCCATCTCCCGCCTCATCCTCCTCTTCTCCATCTCACTCCCCACTCCCTCCCCTCTCCCTCCCCTCACCCATACCTCCACCAGAAGAACAACAGGAAAATTCCCAGCCTCCAAGCCCTGTCGCTCCCACATCCCCCTCTCCGCCACCTCCCCCACCCGCTACTCTCCCTCAGCCTGCCACTCCTCCTCCGACTTCCCCTCCTCCCCCATCTTCAACTCAGAAGGAGTCTCCCATGCCTTCTCCGGAGTCCCCCGCCTCTCCCGAAGAGCCCCCACCTCCTAAGATCACCTCCCTGCACCTTGCCCAGAAGCAAGAAGATGCTGCCATTGCTGGAGAGAGCGAGGAGGATGAGAGTGAGAGTGGAGGGGAGGGCATCTTCAGAGAAAGGGACGAGTTTGTGGTGCGGGTGGAAGACATTCGAACTCTCAAGGTATTTGTGTGGAAATGTGTGTTGTTTTGCGTGCGTTACTGACGGTTAAAGAATGACAAAGTACTTTGTCAGGCCAAAAATAGAAAAGAGTTGCTTGCTTCTTGGTAGAGAGGCAACAAACCTTTTACAGACATTTTATATTTACCTGCGTGTCATATGTTTGGGCACAGCTGGCCCTGCAGACGGGCCGTGAGCCTCCACCCATCTGGAGAGTGCAGAAAGCCCTGCTGCAGAAGTTCAGCCCAGAGATCAAAGATGGACAGAGACAGTTCTGCGCCACAAGCAACGTGAGTTCACCCCAAGCCCTCAGTAATCTAACCACACCTGCCAACAGTCCTGTTGATTTGGACTCTTTTCCCAGCTACATCATAGCATATATTAAAAATACTGTAGCATATGTTGTAATGTGTATAGATGGATGGATGGATGGATGGATGGATGGATGGATGGATAGATTCTTATAGACCATATTGTCACAGTATCATCAATCAAAGTAATGACACGGAAAGTTATGCTGTTGTATAATTAAATCTTTATAATGTGTTTGTGGCTCAGTATCTTGGCTACTTCGGCGATGCCAAGAGGCGATACCAGCGAATCTATGTCAAGTTTCTGGAGAACGTCAACAAGAAGGATTATGTCAGAGTCTGCTCTCGGAGACCTTGGCGCAGAGCCACGCCTGCTCTCAGGTACCAATATTTGCCATGTCACAATTGCTATTGAAATAGGCAGATGGATGATGTGGCCCTAAAAGTTATGCTGACACTTGTGGTAGTTGAGCTGAGCTTGAAGGTGAAGCTGTCTATTTACCAACTGATTTAGGAGTACCTCACCTGTAGTCATGAACTTTGCTGATACAAGTGGCTGAAAGGAGTTTCCTTCTGTGTCCTTTCTAAGCCCGTGTACCTTTTTTTTGTAATCAGATCATTTTTTTAATATATTTTTTATTTTTCATTTCCCTCTGTTAAACTCTAAACTGGTTTCATCTCTAAAACAATTTCTTCATGTGTCACAGACGCCAGTCCCTCCCCAAAATGGCTTCCCCTCCCACCACGCAGGTGCCACCAAAAGTAGTTGAGAAAGAGGAGAGAGTGGCTCCACCAGTCCAGCGCGAACAGAGGGAGAAAACAAGACTGTCAACCACAACAACAAAAGAACAACGGGAGAAGAAGGAGCTTCCGGCTGCTGTGCCCAAAGCTAAGGAGAGAGAGAGGCACCCTGAGAGGGAGAGGGAGAAGCGAGTACAGCTGCAGCAGGAGAAAGTGGAGAAACGTGCTGCAGCAGCAGAACGAGGGAGAGCGAAGGAGGAGAAGAAAGCGGTGGAGAGGAAGGAAAAGGCTGAGCGACCACCCAAGTCCAAGCCAGCCAAAGTGAAGGCGGAGCCACCGCCCAAGAAGAGGAAGAAGTGGCTGAAGGAAATACCTTCATCATCTGACTCAGACTCATCAGAGGAGGCAGCTAGTGAGAATGAAAGTGAGATGCCATTTCGATCATGTGTGCTTGCATTTTGCTGTTAGAAGCCATTGTAACAGAGTTTCGTATCACATTTGTGACCATAGTAACAAAGCAGATGTACCACGGTGAAAGGTTGGTTTTGGATAGTTTTAAACTCTGGTTCTCATCCGCTCAGTGCCGGTGAAAGGCGGAGTGAACAACCGTGCCATGAGGGAGATGTTCAGGAGCTATGTGGAGATGCTGGTCAGCACAGCCCTGGACCCCGACATGATCCAAGCCCTGGAGGACACAGACGGTGAGAACAGCACACTCTGTCTCCTCAGCATATTAACAATTAAAGCTTTCTTTTTAAAATCAACTGACATGTAGGGCACAGAAATAGAGAGAGAAGCTCAGATGCAGCCTGTATTGTGTGTGTGTGAACACATCTCTAAACTAACCAGACTTGCCTGTCTGTTGGCATGTTTTCTGCAGCTTAAATGTCCGCATTGAAACGGCTGTATTGACGCATTTTGATGGTATTTTCAAAAGTGGCATCAGGTATCGGTATGCAGTTTGGGCAGGCTGACTTAACATCACCACCACTGACAAGTAGCAACTGCTAGGTTTCAGGTGGACAAACAGCCCTCACAATAGCAGGGGAATTTTGTAGCATGCATATTTAGATGAATCTTTAAATGGTTTTGGAAATCCAAATAAACAAGGTATGACAGGTTGAAGGGAAGCCCCAGGAATAGATCAGCAGCCAGAAAGAGCTGCTTTGAATCTGCCATGGATATTAAAATGATTGGCACCTGCATGAATGATGACTAATGAAACTTCCTTTACCTTGATTGGCCACCAGATGAGCTTTACCTCCCACCAATGAGGAAGATTGACAGCATCCTCGGCGAACAGAAGAGGAGGTTGTTGAGGAGAGTCAGCATGAGCTCTCAGCACCAGGTAATCTGTCCTGAATGTACTACTTCAGTCTCTGTCCCTTGTGACTGAAATAACATCTTTCATTTTCTTTTCAATTTTTATTTCACATTACTGCATTTCCTTCATTTCAGTTGGAACTCCTTTTTATATTCTGTAGAATATGCTGATATTTGTGGTGCAGGAAACAAATCTAGAGTACTGTTAAATGGCCTGATGGCGCTCTATAAGAACAGTACTGGACTCATTCATAAGCATCATTACATATGGATTCCAGTGCAGAAACAATCAGTACATGAATTGATTAGTCAATTAACAGAAAGTTAATTACTACAACAATAATCAATTGATCATTTCAGTCATTTATCATGCAACAGTGTCAGACATTTGCTGTTTCCAGCTTCTCAGGTGTGAGGATTAGCTGCCTTTTTTAGTTGCTTTTTTCATTTCATTATAACCCCTTATTATAAATTGACATCACCTTGGGTTCTGACATTTTATAAACTAAATGATACTTTGAAGAAAACAATTAACAGATTTATTGGTAATTAACCTAATTACTCAAGTGCAAAAATCTGGCACCTTTTTGTACATTTGCCTTAAGATATCTTGTTGTCCCTGTTGTCTCCATGTTCAGTTTCTGACTTGTTTCTGCCTCTTCCTTGACAGGAGGTCCTGCATGCTTACCCCCAGATCATTGTAGACCCCCTGGACTCAGGAGTGGTGAGGGTGCGGCTAAGCGGGGATGCTTACAACCGCAAGACTCTCAACAGAGTTAAAAAGACCCTGCCTAAACCACAGGTAGGTGTGTGTGTGTGTGTGTGTGTGTGTGTGTGTGTGTGTGTGTGTGTGTGAGTGAGAGGGTTTAGATGGTCAGGAGTCTTTACGGGCCCCTAATAGATAATTACATGTGTTTTAAAGAAACTGTAATGGTCAAAAAATGCCCCCACTAAGGAGTACCCTCTTTGCATCATACCCTTTTCTCCTTTTATTTGAGTTGTCAAATATTCACACACTATCAGGACCTCCATGGACCATCAGAGGAGACTTTTATCCTATAACCAGGTGACTTTCTGGTTTCTGGGTGATACTGAAACCACATCATCAACAAAATTATCCATCACTGTAAAAAGCTTGACAGTGACAGATGGATCACTGGGGGCAGAGAGGGTAAAGTGGTACCAGCTTCCTCTCGAACACCTGCTGCGAGTTTCCAAACTTTCACTCTTTTTTTTTTTACAAAGAACTGAGATTAATATTCACTGTAGCTTTATACGTCTTTCCCTAAGTTATTTTAACTGGATCTTAATCTGATTTCCCTTCTTTTTTGTTTTTTTTGTTTTTTTTAGGACCTTAAACTGTCAGCCGATTTGTATCGGATCTACAGTCTCTACCACTCCCTGCATCACTATAAATACCACACCTTCTTACAGTGCAAGAAAGAGGTAAGTGTTGGTACACACTTCAATAATGTTAGTTTATTGACAAGGTATTGACAAGGTTTTGACACTCTGGAGCTCAAGCTCACTACAAACATGCTTGAAAATGTAGTGCATTTCCCTCACATATACTGTATGGTAAAGCACACGTTAGAGAGACTACACAGAGCCAGCCTGTGTATGCTTCCTTTTTCATCCCTGGTTTGAGTCTTAGCCTCACACACATCTGGGTTTCCATCCCACTTTTCTAGACCAACACCATTGAGCAGGCAGCTGAGGACCCGGGCCAAGAGGAAGTGGTGCAGCAGTGCATGGCCAACCAGAGCTGGCTGGACACCCTCTTCAGCTCCTTCATCGAGCTGCTCACACTCAGCACCAAAGCCTGAGTCGACTGCAAAAAGAGAGAGAGAAGGAACTGAAGGAAGAGGATTTCAAAAAAAGAAAATACAAAAATGGAAAGAGATGGATCCTACTGTACAGCCCCCCGGACCCTCTTCAGATCTCTAAGATCTGAGGATGAATTTTTAAGGCCCTTGACGAACACAAGGGGGTCTGTTCGTGTGACCTCGGACACTGGCCTGTGTTCTTTTTCTTGTTGTTGATCAATGACTAAAGAAATGTCTTACTTTGTGAGAAGGGGGACCCCACCGGATCAGGGGTCACACAGGCGGGTCGAGAGTGAATTGACCGTTGGTGAAAAGGGAGCGACGCGAAGTGGAAGGATGAAGAGGAGGAGCCGCAAGGCCAAGTCAACGGAGGAGCCACTGACATCTTGTTAACTGTGTGTCATAAAGACAATAGTTCAAAGAGAAACTATTACCACTTAGTTTTTACATAAATTATTTTTTGAAGACTAACATCAGCTGTTGGCTTTTGAAAAGAGTGGAAGAAGGCGAGAATGATTTTTAAACTGCGTGTAGAGTGTGCCGTGAGCAGCGTGAACATGGACTCGTCCACGGATAGAAACATGAAATGTGTTAACAAACGCTCTCTCTCTCTCTCTCTCTCATCCTGTGCTATGTGAAGGGCAGCACCAGGCCGCTGTGTGATAATATATAAACACATTTTTATTATTTATATGAGGAGGTTTTTAACTTAAACTCTCACAAGCGCTGGGTTGCTGCCCTAACATTTTAAATACCTTTTTATTTTCCACAGGTTCAGTATACAATCGTAACCCACATATCCAAGCCGTCTTCCCCTCTATACAAAAGAACAGACGTTGAGACAAATATTGTATCAAATACAGTGGGTGTAAAATAACAAAACAAAAAAAGGAAGAAAAGGAGGAAAAAAAAGATGAGAATGGGAAAATCTATTTGAAACTTAACATTGTTGTGGTTCAGTTCAATCATCAGTCATGCAGGCGCAAAGAAAAAGAAGTAAACTATCCATTTCCCATGTGGGAAGATGGAGTATAAATAAGTAATATTTAAAGAGGAAATAGTCATTTCATTTTTATCATTTTGATGTTTGTGCATACTATGACTTATTTTGAAAATCTAATTTTCCATAAAAAAGGAAAAAAAAAGGTGTGTAAATATTGTACAGTTCTTGATGAAATTCTTTGTCCTTCTGTACATTAACTCTCCTGTATTTGAAAAACAAATAAAATCTGCAAAGAACAAATGGTGTTTTATTTCCCTACTGTGTGTGTGTGTGTGTGTGTGTGTGTGTGTGTGTGTTTGTTCTTTTACATCCATATTTGTGAAGACATTTTGGCTGCTCAGTTTATTCAAAAGACTTTTTGGGGTATTAATGTGATTTTAGAATTAAAGTCCCCCTTCACACACACGTGTTTTGCTTATTGCTCCTTGACTTGGATGTTTAACCTACGTGCAGAGTTTGACGCATGAAAGCTGTTTTCACATTCATCTGCTGAGAGGAAAGTTTCTCTGTGCTCCCCTTAAATCTGGTGCACCTAAGAGCGTGATTTGTCACATCACAACTATGGTCAACTTGCACAATTTTGATGTGGAAACTGAAGACCTCCGTTAAATATACATTAGAAAATCGACTCTTTAGTGAAGTAGGAGACATCTTGCATCCCGTAGGTTAAACTCTTGAAAGGAAAAATATTAGAAAATTCAGATTCTGGATTCAGGAAGAGTAGATTTCATCAGACACTTGAATCAGACTTATTATTCAAAGCAGAGTCTTTTTTATGTCTAGAAGGGATCTTTAACTTAGGGGTGGGGGGGCTAGGGAATGCATTGTACCATGCATTGGGTCCATAATAAGTATAGAAATATAAACGTGTGTGTGTGTGTGTGTGTGTGTGTTGGTTGGATGATGAAAGTCGCTGACGTCACATCTGGAAAACGAAACTGGCAACTCGGAGTTTCCCGAGAAAGCCTCTGCTGGCTGAACAGCAGCCGGACCCTCGGCGGTATTTAAAGAATTTGCATCTGGGATTGAGAGACAGATTCAGTTCCTACAACACAGACCTACAGCCATCAGCCCGCATCGTATTTCTGACTTTTGACCCTGGAAACGGCTGCACGCCAACACTGCACCGGCTGAAACGTCGTCGCTGAAGGTAGGAGAGCACTTTATTAGAGCTGTCAGCTTTGACGACACCATTTCACGCCAGTGTTAATCTTCCCAGTGTGCTCTGTTGTGAGATTGTTGGCTACCATTAAACATACGAACAAACCTGCAACTCGTAACTCCTCAGCTGTTGTTTTTCAGCTCTCCTATCACACATGATCACACGGCCACGGGCAGGTTTATTTATAACATTTCTGTGACCGTAACGTTTGTTCATAGCCTACTACATCTGTAGACAGAGGGAAGTAATATCTACTATACTGTATGCAATTTCAGACGAGAAGTGTTGTACTTGAGTATTTCCAACAATACAATGAAACACTAAGACCAAACATTGCACACTAATATTACTATCTGACACTTTGCAAGGAGGCATTCTTCAGAATGAGTACTTTTACTTTTCATGCTTGAATGCATTTTACTGTAATAATTAAAGTACTTTTAAGTGCTTTTTAACATTTTTTTTTAATACTCGTATTACAGTATTTGAGTGCTGAGCCGGGGCTGGTCTCATATTCGCCTACTTCCTCTTTCTTGCCGTTCAGAAATTGCAATTATAAACTGATTTTCCCAGCTGCAGCACAGTGCTGCAGAGATCAGGATGGAGACGCTCAGATGCTGTGCATTGCTTATGTTTTCTTAAACCTTTCATAACTGAGTGAGAGTGGAATAAGGTAAAAAAGAGTAATCCCTCATTCTAATAAATGCATTAGAGTCTTTTAGAAACTGCTTTTCTGCACTTCACTTCATTCAAACATGCAAAGCTTAAGTTGCTTTTTTTACTCCCTTTTACTTATTTTAATACTAATATTTGTTGATTACATATTTTTCTGTAGGAATCCGGTTGTAAAATGACTATATAGCTCCCTCTATAGGCGAAAAGAATATTTTAAGATGGACCTGAAAATACTAATAATTAAAATAAACCTATAAATATACACTTGAATAATTATGGTAATTAAACACCCAGCCTGGCTCAGCTTCTTTTATTTGAATACAACATATTAATAATTCCTCTACCAACATTAGTCCTTGAACTTTTCTTTGACTCTTTCTGTTTCACTGTTGCGTTCAGTGCAAAGTACTCTGGGCACTGATAGCTGCACAACTAAAATGTTGATTTGGATAGGCACTTGAGTTTTGAATTGAAAAGATATTATTCAGATAATACAAAACTAATCTTAAATTTAAAGCAACAACAGAACGTTCTGTTGTAGAAGAGCTGGGAATCGTGTTACAGTTCAGTGAAAAGGCTCAGCCCTGAAGTATATGACAGCAAACCAATGCAATGAGAAATGATCAGGGGTGCTAAATGGAGCCCTGATGACACTGTTGACGTGACATTTTTTTCTTGCTCCTGCAGAAATGTCTCATTCTAAACCACTGCTCATCCCGTGGCTGCAAGCCCAGATTGACAGCGAAAAGTATCCTGGTGTCCACTGGACAAACTCGGAGCAAATGGAGTTCTCCATCCCATGGAAACATGCTTTAAGGCAGGACTCCTCCGACATTGACATTCTCATCTTTAAGGTAATGCACTGTGCATGACAGTCTTCATAAATAATAATATTTAAAACCATCAGTGGCAGTATAGTAGAAAGTAATCTTACAGTATGAATTTAACATAACCTATCCCTTGTATTCATGGTGTTCTACACAGTGACTGGTCTGTAGTGTTATTCTTCCTGCCTTCAACTCTGTTTGTTCCCTGCAGGCCTGGGCAGAGGTGAGTGGCAATGGCCGGGCTCAGGGAGAACCCTCAGTCTGGAAGAGGAACTTCCGCAGCGCCCTCCGAGCCAAAGGCTTCAAACTGATCTCTGACAACAAGAACGACGCTGCTAACCCCCATAAAGTGTTTCGCTGGCCAGAGGTGTCAGCATCAGGAGGTGAGGATCCACCAGGGCTTCCGTAGACAATCACCATTTGGTCCTTTATTGTAGTGGATAACAGGCAAGTTTTTTTTTTTTTTAAAAAGGACTGTTTCCTCTGATGAACTGTACTAAAAATGACACTAACAAAAACAATGAATTAGATGTCTATGTGACGTGTATTCACTGGCGACAGGCATTAAAAATGCACAGAATAAATCCAAAAATCCAAACACATATTTAATTTCTCTTGCAGCTTGTGTATCTTAACTATAATCTCACAAAGGGGGGAGGCATCAGTTGGTTCTTCATATTACTGTACTGCTAAATTAGATAAATACAAAAATCAGGTAATACACTAAGTACAGTAAAGCACCTTTCTGTCAGTGTGGCCACATACATTACATATCTGATCTCCTCCTTACCTGATGTGGTTGATCTATCTCACTTGCACACATTTACGTCTGGACTTACACTTCTGTGGTTGAGATTTGTCAAGGTAATATGCAAATGCGGAGCATGCAACTCAATACCATTTGTAAAGGGGATTATAAGATTAAAGGGGTGTTTCTGAGGAGAATAAATGATTAAAAGATAATAACTGAGCTCTTTGCTTTCATTATCAAAGCTAACTCTTCTGCTGGATCCCAGGACCAAGATGACTTGGATTTGTTTGAGGATATTGGCCTTCCTACACAAGAAGTAAGCGACCGTGCCTGTGTGTTTGACAAATGCTGTGTAAACGCTGTGTGATTATAATATTATAATATTATAATTGCATATGAACTCATTCAGATGTGTGTCTGTGATATCTTAGAGCCAGATTGTTCCATGCTTTGATGACTGTCTCTATCTTCCAGAAGATACTGGATTTTTAGGTAAGAGAGCCCCTCTCATACTATTTATTATCTCCTAGCATGAATTAGGTAAATGTATCAAATCATTAATTTGATAGCTAGGAATGTGGAATCACTTTTCTGAATATTTCTGAACTAGTCAATATTTGCCAGCAGAATCCACTGCCAACCAGGATATTCTGCAGGAGTGTCTAAAAGGACTGAACATTGGCCCTGGAACAGGTAGACTTTTCAGCCCTGCTCATCATTTCCTCCTCACTGCTGCAGTATGAGCAGAACACAAGTATCCAAGGTACTTTCCTAGAAACAGTTATTCAGTTTCTCCAACTTTTCCACAGAGGGCACCGCAGGCTTTGAGCCTCCTCCTGAGCAACAGCAGCTCCAAAACCCAGTTGCGATTGGTGGACACGCGTTGCCTGGGCAACAGCAGGATCCAGTAACGTTTGAGGGTGCAGTCGGTGAAGCTGGGTTGCCTGAGCAACCAGCACATCCAATGGAGGGAGCTGTGGGAGGGGCCTGTGATGTGGCTGAGCAGTTCCTACATACCATGAGCAAGACCAGCGATAGAGATCATTTCAGTAAGTTGATGGATGTTACTGTAGAAATAAAATGGGGAATTTACACAGACACTCAGAAATGACATGATATTAAATGGAATATTTTTCATAAAGTCCATTAAAACAGTGTGGCCTGTCAATATGAATACTATCAGTCAGGATTTGCACCTTGAATAATGTGTTTTAAACAGGAATAAGAGTGGAGCTGTTAAACGCCTTTTCTCATACACTTCTCCTCTTTCTGAATCCTTAGACACTCAATTCAGGATATCAGTGTACTACAGAGGGGTGAAGGTGTCTGAGCAGCTGGTTGAGAATGAAGCTGGAGTCCGCTTAGTCTACAGGTAACATAAAGCTAAAAAATAAAGCTTTCATCAAAGGTGACATGTCTGACAAATGTTCAAAATCCCCAGTTTAGCTTCATATTGACTGTCATAGTTAAAGGAATAGTTTGACATTTTGGGAAATATGCTATTCCCTTTCTTGTGGAGAGTGAGATATGAGAAGAGTGATATCACTCTCATGTCTGCATGGTAAAAATGTAGTTGGAGCCAGGAGCCGATTAGCTTAGCTTAGCATAAAGACTTGAAACAGGGGGAAACAGCTAGCCAGGCTCTGTCCAAAGGTAAGAAGATCTGCCTACCAGCACCTCTAAAGCTCACTACTTAACATGTTATATCTTGTTTGTTTAATCCGTACAAAAAGTGTGGAAAGGACCGGGCTAGCTGTTTCCCCCTCTTCCAAGTCTTTGTGCTAAGCTAAGCTAACAGTCTCTGGCTGTAGCTTCATATTTTCCATACAGACATGACAGTGGTATCAATCTTCTCATCTAACTCTTGGCAAGAAAGCGAATAAGCGTCTTTCCCAAAATGTCAAACTATTGCTTTAATGTTCTTAGGTCTCTGCCAGACATATAACATGCTATTCAACTTAAAATCAAATGAAAAAATGTTGTCTTCACATCAGACCCGAACTCATCGGGACAGTTTTGGATCACGAGTCAGGCCTGTCCGTGATCTCTCTGCCAAGTCCTGGAGTCATGCTGGATCAAACTCAAGCCAATCTGACCAAACGCATCCTGGACAAGCTGGGCGATGGTTTGGACGTGGGGGTGTCAGGCCATGTGGTCTACGGCCAGCGTCGGGGTGAAATCAAAGCATTTTGGAGCCTCTCCAAGTTTGACATAAGCAGACAGCCCCAAGAGATTTCTAAACTGCACCCTCAACCACTGTACCTGTTCAAGGACTTTGTGCGAGGTGGGTGAAAGGACTAATCGCGTAGCTTTTTGTTGCCTGTGAATACATGTGATGTATCTTGTTGGCTTGATACAGTGATTGATTGTCCTTTCCCTCTAGGAATATTGGACTTCATTGATGGCAGAGACTGCCCTCCCTGCTCTCTGTTCTTCTGCCTCGGGGAGAGGTGGCCCGACCCAGACAACAGGCCTTGGACGAAGAAACTCATCACAGTGGAGGTGAACGAACCTTTAAATTATTAAAAGGCACAGACACTGTTGTGCTCTCAAAGACCTTAAAGCAGTATTTCAGTTTGGCAGAGAAGGTTGTTTGTTTTTTTTCGCTGCACATACCTCTATCAAATTTCATGAGTGATCAAACCCCGAAATTGCACACTCAAGGGAGCTGTAGTCAGCAGCACTTTTCATGAGGCAATTTTGTCTCAGTATTGATTAATAGAACTGAGGGAACAAAGCCTGAATACTGGTGGTGACAGTTGATCCCTCAGGTGTGAAAGGTTTTTCTGCCCCGAGCCTCTACAGAGGAGTGCATGCTGAGAAATGAAAAGCTTATACAAAAAGTTACTTTAAAGAAGCCAGCTTGACACGTCTCATTGCTCCAGCTTTCTCGAATTTCACGGCTTCTGTCAAGCTCAAATTTGCCATCTCGCTCTTGTCATTCTTGTCATTGCGTCTGACTTCTGCTCCCTGTTTTTTTCTGTCTCAGGTGGTTCTGACTTCAGTAGAGTTACTGAAGAATATTGCTGTTGTAGGCGGCGCCTCCTCCCTGCAGTCTGTGGAGCTGCAGATGTCACTCGAAGAGATGATGGAGATGTACTGACGCACTTTGCTGTGCCTGAAGAAAATCCTTGTTTACCCTTTTTATATCTTGATTCTGCCCCAAACAGAATAGATCAGGTGATAATAATTGTAATTGCTTTGGTGTTGGATTTGCTGGTTCTGCACAAAGGAACAAAGCAAATACATTTAAGGTGCAACTTGGACAATGTTTTCACATATATTTGTGCTTTTAAGTTAATTTACAATATATTTTTACATGAACTACTGTAATTTGATAGGATCTTTCTTACATCAGTGTTCTTACATCATTTGGTGCTAGTGTTTCTGAGAAACCCTGCTGCTTTCTGTTACAAAGAAAATGAGCTAAATAAAAGAGCTGTCACTCAGCTCAAGAGGTAAACAGTAACTCTTTTCACTCATTCTACATTCTGCCCTCGCAAATAATGTGCTTGTGCTGAAATAAGTGCAGTCCTGTTTTTGCTATAAATCAAAACAGCAGATTTCCCTCAAAAAAGACCTGATGGTAGGCAATGTGCAATGTGCGATGCCCCCCAGAGGCTGTCACCATCATCCTGTTAATTATCTTATTTGTTCTGCACTTGTTTACACTAATCATGCTAATGTGTCAGAATAAAAGTGGTAATGAGTTACATAAATCCCCACATGTAATAACATTTATAATCAGATAAAGTGCACTCTTAGTTTCATAAAGACCCACTCATCAAAACTGAAATATTATGTGTACGGTGAAATGAATATACTGGACCATGAACTCTACTGTTCAGTCACAGCCAAAGCTACAATCAAACTGGAGTATAAGTTGATTGATGAACAGTGCAGATGTGATCAGAGCATCTGGAATCAGTCTAGATGTTTTCGGTCTTGTATCACATGAGACAGTTTTAGCACGATATGCCGAATATACACCTGAGCACAATCATAAATTCAATTCAATTCAATTCAGTTTTATTTATATAGCGCCA
>LKNJ01002089.1:4224-70577 GCA_002120245.1 Maccullochella peelii | reverse complement strand
CATAGCTCTACTTCAATTTGCACACGTGTATTAAGGCCCATGTATTTGGTGCTGCTGTGTAAGACTAATAACGCTACAGTGATGTAGGTTACTGTATACTGTATTTATGTATGTAAAGTACTTGTGCAGACACCAGTATCTTCCATTCCATTGCTCTCTCACACCGATGTGCTGACACACACACACACACACACACACAAATTCACACTCACAGTCACACACACAGTTTGATGAGTGCATGATGTGTGAGACCTACCAGTGACCCAGAAGAGTGAAGTGAAGCATTCTGACAGAGTCAGAGTGTGTCTGCGTGTATGTGTGCACATGTATGTGTGCGCATGTGTGTGTGTGTATGTGTGTCTGGTCGTGGAGGGGATCCCAAAAGAGCATTGAGGGTAGAGGAGGCCAAACAAGATCTTAACCTCCTCCCTATCCTCTCCAAAACTCACACACACACACACACACACACACACACACTTTTTTAGGCATGTGCATGAGCAAGCATACACATGCGTGTGTGTGTGTGTTCATAGCTGTTTAAAGCTATGGACACACACACACGCAGAGGTGACATCTGGAGTGTTTCTGCCTCGCTGCTGTTGTTGCTCTCCTGGTTGGACTGACAGCTCTCTCTCTTTGTGTTTCATTTTCCTGTTTTAAAATAAAAGCTTTCTGTGTTCAGTCGTTGGTGTGCGTGCTAATGTATTATAATGCCCTTGACAAGTGATCTCTTTAATTTATGTATGTGTGTCTGCCATTAGCTGGTACAAATTAAGGAGCTGTAAGAAGTTGCTGATGTGCTCGTATTTGTGTCACCTTCGATTACATACTTAGACCACTGAGCCATGTATGTGTTTATGCGTGTGTCCGCAAATACTCAAGAAAGGACAAATAAGAATGTTCTTAACACATGGGAGTAACACTTTCCATTTGACAACTAAAACCATGTTCAAAACCAATCAGATAGAATCACATACTCAAAATAAATTTGCAATATCTCAAAAATCATATGGTCTCTGTGCAAGTCTCTGGACATTCTGAGGAATATGAATACATTGTCAGCAAATACTACCCCTGGAGAGTGATGCACCTGAATCTCATCTACTCATTGATCGCATCAAGCCTATATGTCACGGGGCATTTTAGGAGAGAGGGCCCAATCGCAGACAGAGGAGGAAGTTTGGAGCAGGTTTCACAGGTTTATTGAGCTATATACAGGTTTTGGCAGGTAAGCAACTAGATGCACTTCTAGATGAGTCTGGGTTCAGGTCGGGTAACAATAGGCTCAGGGAAAAGGTCCGTACACTGGAACCGACATCCAAACACAAAAGGCAGTACTCACAGTACTCACGATAAGGATATCTAAAAATCCAGCAGCACAGAAAACCACACAACCGAACACTCTAAACTCCAAGGGGTAGTTAACCAGAAACATAGACATACGGGGCACACGTGACTTAGGGTAATGACACCACAGGGAACAAAGGGAAAGAACCAGTACAAATAGGGCAGCGCAAACGAGGGAATCACTAGCAGGTGTACAAAGAAAAGCAGGTGAGGCTAATCAACAGACAATCAACACAAGGGGAGACGCCAGGGCAGAAACACACAGGAACCAAGACAGACCAAAACTTCAAAATAAAACAGGAACAACCAAAGAATCCACAAAATAATACAAAGAGTCTACATCATAACACTAAGAGTCCAGATCCTGTCACTATATGAGTAATTTTCATGGAAGTAAATCAAAAGACAACAAGTTTACAGAGTTCTTGAGTTCCAAATTGTAGCACTTAGGATACTTAAACGGCAACAATGGGGTTTCTGTCTCTTCGCATGAAATTTAGATTTTTTTTAAATTTCTCTTATTCGGTGCTTTGGGCACAAGTTGCACCCATTGGCATGAGTATATACAGTGTATACTGTATATATATGTAGACTATTAAATACATAACATGCCATGGTGTTTGTTGTATGTAAAATTATATATACTGATATAATTATATCTGCTTTGTTACATTACAAATCCAGGAGTCTGACTCAGGAAGTAGACTGTGTATAAGCCTGCCATTGGCCGACTATTTCAGTCCCTGTTGCTATGCAAAACAACAACCTCTGAGATAGCAACGTACTCGCCGAAATTTGGTCCCCCCCGACACTATTTTGCAAGGGCACCATCGCTGCATCCTGGGTTTAGCGCCACCAAAGACGATTGTGATTGGTTTAAAGAAATACAAACAAGCCAGACCTTTCTCCAGCACTGGCACAGTGCTAAAACGTGTGGCTATGACTATGTGAGACTACAAATCCAGTTAAAGCAGCTCACTCACCAAAGTTTTAGGACATTTCTGTAAAGCCCAGATTGCATTCACTTTACTATTTTACTTTATCAGTTTTCAACCAAAACCCCAATCTCTCCCTACCCTTAACCAAAGTGTTTAAGTAGCCTAAACCTATGCAGGACAGGACACAAACCCCAGTCTCTGATGTCAAAGTCTTGCACTTTGTACACCCATAACATCCTTGTAACAATTACATTTCCTCCAAAACATATTTGGCAAGACAATTTTGTGGTACATAAATGCAATTTTGAGGAGACAGGGTTGATTACAAATTTGACTTGGTGGCCTGCTCACATACAAATGTGTGTGATCATGTGTCAGTATAAGTGTTTTTACTAATAGTCATATTAATTGTATGATTTACACACTATTCAATAAAATTCAATTCAATTCACTATTATTGATTTAATTTTAAATCGTAATTCTAAATAACACCTTGGCGTCCTAACGAAATGCATGTACATGTGTATAGGCATAAACACTCATATAGCACACTGTACAGTCCCCTGGTACCCACAGTAAGTGTTTAGCACTGTACGTAGCAGAGGTTTATACTGTCCTGGAATAATGTAATGGAACAGTTTAACCACATCATTGACTAATGTATTGTCAAGTACAACAGATCCACTCCACCATAAACACTCCATGAAAACTGCGGTGTTTCTCTGCATCTGAAGTGTTTTCTGTGCTGGAAACAGCAGCGTGGGAGAAACGTGATTCTTGATCCAAAACTCCCACAAGCCCTCCTTTATTACCTGCAGTTCAACCAGTTTATCCCAGAATGCAGAGCTCATGCGTACTGACTGACATGTTTTTGTTGTTTATTTTCTTCCTTTATTTTCTTCTGTTTCTTTCAGTTACAAATAAGGAAAATGTGCAAATGTTTTGTTCTGTATCAGCTGGAAAGCAGTATCTTCATTTACAGCAATTCACTGTTGGGTTAAAAGATTCCCATTGGAATGGAGTTCAGTCTGCCCTTTGTTGCAACTTCCATCAACACATTTTGGAAGTGCAGGAAGTACTGTGTCATTTATCTAGTGAGGTGGAATGTTTGGGTGTGGAGGCATGTAGTCCATCTGACTTTAATGCAGGAGACCGGAGTTTGCATCTCATCACAGATCTGCAATTAATGTTTGTTAATTAATGTTTGTCCTCTTCTACACGATGTTTCCCTAACCTTAATCAAGCGTTTTAGATGCCTAACCCTAATCATACTGTAACTTTACCAAGTGTTTGAGTTACCTAACCATAACCATACCGTAGTTGCCATTCCCAAATACTGTAGAAAGCAAGAATTTAAAAAACGTTGCTACTGGACATAAACTTTTTTTTTAATCATTGAATGCCCAATAGCGGATGTTTTTGTCAGGAATTGGAATATTTATACCACACTGCATGGATATTCATCAGTTTTAGCTACCTTGTTATGGACCAAATTGCTGGATGGGTTGACTGACCAACATTGCCATGTTGATGTTTTATTAATAATTAATAAGTTAATGGTATAAAGGGTAATGTTGGCTACAATGGACCCAAGTCCTGAGCACCCCCCTCGTCCTATAGTCACATTTTCATTGTTGAACAAATTTTAGGTCAGCAATATGGATATGTCTATAACTTTTAGCCAATTACTAATAGTTTGGTTTAGGCTTTGGTGGTGAAAAGCAATGCCATCCAAATGATCAGCATACCAGTTGTTGCTGTTAGATATCCCCCAGGCACATCTTTATATCATCTTCAAAGTGTCTTTGTAGTTTGAATGTATCGCATATAAATAGGAACTTGGCAGCCAAGGCATTAGAGTGGAAAGAGCCTGAGATTGTCAGAGTTTGTACTATATGATTGGCTTATTGAGGGAAAGGGCCGATTAGTTTACACAATTAGAAACTGAAGATTTTCACCAAATAGTAGTCATAGAAGTAGACCAGAGATCTTGTTTGAGATGCAGTTGAGCAGTTAGAGTGCTGATGACTGTATGGGACTTATTCGTAACTCCAAAAAAAAACCCCAAAAAAATCACATGTATCTACACAAAACAAGGCCTCACTTGTCATTGATCACATGATTCTCTGGAACTGATACAAACTAATCATATGGAACTTCTGCAGAAACTCTGCACAGATGCATGAGGGCTTTGGTATCCAATGTATTAAAAAAGCTGTGTTTCAAATTACAGCAAGTGTGTGAAGCATGAAAACTGGGACTTGTGATTGATTGTGTGCAAGAAAAAGAAAACTAGTTACGAGTTGCAAACTGCATGTATGATTTTTGAATTGTTGGTCATGCCAGCACATGGAAGGCTTTTGCATGTTTGAAACAGCTTTTTCATTCATAAATCTTGTTCTATTAATAACAGATAATAGTTTGAGGGGAATGTTTCCTCCTCCAGAGGGGTTGAGGGCTGATTGGTCTCATTCGGCTTTGTTATAAGATAACACAAATCACTGACACAAGTAAAACTGCTTCAAAATAGGCAACTCCACTGGCAAAATCAATCAAACTGTTGAACACATTTTAAGAACAAAAGATTGTCAGACTGATATCATACTGAATAACTTGTTAAGATGTGCATTTTGTTTGTGGAATATCAGTGTCACTGTTGATTCTGGTGCTGCCTCCTTGAATTCATCAGCAACTGGACCAATGATATGTCAAATCCTCAGACAGAATAATTTTTGACCAATCACAGTTTCAGAGATCTTTTAGATGCTTTAGACACACTGCATGTAAACACAAGCTAATGATGTCTGCATGCTGCAACAGCTTGATCCTTGAAAAGGATGTGAACAACACTGATTGAAATGCAGAATTGAAACTGCCGTATGTGGTTAGAAAGCAAACACGAGCATAAAAACAAAGACTAAAACTTTTCTGGAAGTGTAAGGTGTTGCATTTCAAGTAGACAATAAGCCAGTTAGAAGCTAACATATTTCAATATCACTTTTCGTCATAAACAACCAGCAATTAATGCACATGATGTTAATTTCTTTTAAGCTGTGATTATAATAATTATCATGCTCTCACACTGTGCTGATAATGCACTTATAATCTTACAATCTTACTTAATGCCAAATATATAACTATTTAAAAGACTGCAACAATGGACAGCAAGAAACTTACGGGTAGAAGTATCTTTGAAGTCCAAAATACACGTTCACAATAGAATCCACAATGATACACAATAATGGAGCGTAGTATAGGAGTGCAGTACATTACCAAAACGCAAATGACAGACCAATATTATTATCCCAATATTTGGTGTGGACATATGCTGTACCTCTACCTTCACCTGCACTTTACTTTGCATTTTTGTTGTCACCCAAATCTTTCTGTCCACTTGATTGGTCTGCCCAACACTTCTGGCCAGGATGCTGTGAGATTTTGTATGGATATTCATGGTCCTAATGATTTGACCCCCCTGACTAATGTCCATAAAAATCGAATGAGCATATCATAAAATTAAGCACATTCATGCTCCACAGAGGGTAAACCCTCTCAATTTCAGACTTTCCTGTAGTGCCTCCATCAGGTCAAATTGTCTATTACACAAGACACAAGATATCTCATATTCTAGTCAGCATACTGATTTGAATGACCCCATGGTATTTACTCTAGTGCCAACTACAGGACAAACAAACACATTTAAACCACCACTAAGGCTTTAGGAATAGCAAAATCATTACTGTGTTGTTCCATCCTACACATTCATATTATTGGGTGTAATGAGCATTACCACCTCTAGAGTTCACTAGCAGGGCTTTAGACATTAACGGGTAAATTGCGCATCACTTGCAACCGCTATCTGCCCTGTCTAAAGGTCCGATTCACAAAAGATATTGCTAATGATATGACAGCGCAAACACTGAAATTTGCAGCTGAGAGCAATTTGCCCTTGTTTTGCACCTGCTTGCAATTATCCATGTGGCAAAGTAGGCTATAAATGGTGGCTTTGCGCAAAGAACACAGTAGGCGGGACGATGGCAGAGAAGGAGAAAATTGAAACTTTCAGACAGCGAGCTACAATCAATATCAAGTGATATTCTTCTAAATATTGACTCACGAGCACGCCTGGCATTCTGATGCCTTCACTTGGCTACAGTCACTGCTGCCAAGATCACTGGAAAGTCTGACTGTGCCTTAATGAATGCCCTTCAGTTACCACCAACTCTCTGAAGATGCTAATAATTTTCACTCTAACTGCTGTTAGCGCTGGTGTTTGTGAATTGGACTTTTTTGAAATGAGGCTCATTGGCATAAAAAGGGTCAATTTTGCACAAAATGTATGCATATTCTACCTAATTTAGATATGTGCAAATAGCACTGAGATGCTAGTTGCTTGGCAGTGCGGTTAGGGTGCATTTCACCCTTTGTGGGTGCTTTGAGAATTACACGGTGTCTTTTTGTCTTATTTGTTCAGGTTTAGCGGCCGCAAAGGCCACATAATCCTTTTGTGAATTCACCCATGAGTCTTTTTCTTGACTATACATTGAACTCCAGCAATAGTTGATGCTGCACACTTGGCTAGGTGTGATGGAGCCATACAGCATCTGGACTTGTTTGTGCATTTGTTCATGTACAAATAAGTGAAGTGACTGTCCCTTTTTGTATTTTGGTTGAAGCCCCTTTTTTATGTTGTAAGTCTGTCTGTGCAGCTCATTCAGAATAGTTCACCAAATAAACCTGCTTACACTGTGATTGCCTGGACTTTTTTTCAATCATCAAACTGTCCCATTCATTTATCAAGTAATCGTGTGCATTTTTCATTTAAATGTAACTTAAAACTTACTTCATCACTTATGAATGACAGCAAGCATTATAGATGTCTGACCTAGTAAACACCTCTAGAAAGTCCTTAAAATATCACATCTAGCACAGTTTCAAATAACACAATCTATATTCGATGCACCTGTCCCTGTCTAAGACCGTGCCTTCTGTTTTCTCGTACAAGTCAAATTATGCACCATAACTCAGTTCATAAGGGCCATCTGTTACTGATGTTGTTTGGTAGAAATATGTGAACATGAGAACTGTTTTTGCTTTGCTTTACAGATTTCTCTGATGAAAGTTGGATTGCTGTTCCCCACTATGATGAAATAGAGGCAGAGGACTCCCAGTATTGGGCAACTCCACTGGAAACAGAGGTATGCGCAGACACAAACATACACACGTACATGTAATTTACCCATTGCCATTTCTCACTTCTATTGATGGAACCACATGTAAATTGGGCTGATTTAATGTAACTGCTGATCTTCGGTTCTGCAATTGAAGACTGTCTACGGGATAAAAAAATTAAAAGCCCCAAATAATCTGAACTTAGAGGGAAGCGAGTAGTTTGAGGCGACACAATTGCAAGTCAACACACAATATGTCCACCAATGAACAGTTTCAGTGGTGGACATGATGCCACTGCCCCTGTCTGGAACAATGCCAAAGAATGACAAATCCCCAGCGCTGGCACCGATGCGCTCGTCACTTCAGGGTAGTGCACCAGTGGCCTCCTCCTGTGGCCTTGACGTTGGTTTGGAAGGCTGTGACGCAGTTTTTCGTAAAAGTTTTAAACCTAGCCACTTTCTTAAACTTCTCACACCCCTGTCTGCTAGAATGTAACACTGTTCACCTGCTCTGCAGTCTCCTTCCATATGCCGTTTTTTTGTGAGGTCATAATGCCACTGCATCTGCAACAGATGACTGGGCTGTTTGAATAATTCATTTCTTTTGTTTTATTTTTTTCCATTGGAGTGTTGTGATTATTTCTGTGTCACTGCAGTTCTTTTTGGTTTCCTCACTGTCTGGAAAAACGTGGGTGTTTATCTTTGACTGATATATTTCTGAGGAGGTACCATTATTATTTGAAATTATCATAATAAAGGTCTTGGAAATGCACATCCCATCTACACTAATCCCCAGTGTTTGGGATTTATCAAAATGCGCACCAGTCAATATTTCAGTGTGACAAGTAACACTAACCAACTTTAGGGAACTGAAAGCCTTAGTATCAGTATTCCAATGGGCAACAGGCAGTAATGATTTTTTTCTTTTCTTAATTTTGTTCTTAACCTCATGCAACAAGAAGTGAGTTCATGATATACTGTATGTGAACTTCCTCTTCTGTTCAGTTGAGTCATTAGCTCTAAATGTCGGCAGAACATGGTTTATCTCATCCTGTGTGAAATATATTCTTCTGCTGCGCGATTTCAATCAAAATAGTGTTTCAATCCACTTTTTGTATCCATGCACAGCAAATTAAACATCTACCTATACACTCCTTACATTACTAATTACACTGATAATTTTGTAAGATACATGAATATGTTTATTGCTATTAATAACATTTGATGTGAACACATCTAATTAACCATGAAATTCTGATCCTCTCTTTACCATCTCTGCTAATCTTTAATTTACAGATCCCACTCTTTTCTGTAATTCTCTCCTGCTATTTTAGATTCCTTCCTTCCTTCCCCGCTCTCTGTAAATACCCTTATTTTATTTATTCTCTCCTTTTGCCACTGCCGAACAGGAAACCTGCTGAGAAACTGTCTATCAAGCTGAGCTAGCCTTTTGAAAACTGACCTTTTTTAACATTTGTTACATCTGAGCACACTGCTGTACTTTTAACTCAAACTTTATCACTAAAATGTTAGTAAAAGATGTTCCATCAAACAGTTGTATAGCCTTTTATTCAAATTCTTACATCACCCAATATTATAGTTAAGAAGTGAGAAGAATAAGGGGGGTAAGGCCTTGTAAGGACATGTTATTCATCTGCTGAATATAAGGGTTGGGCCAATTGTGCTCGTCAGACTTATGTCTTCACGAGCTTGCTTTCTCGCTCTACATAACTCTTTCTCTCCCTTAAAGCACTTCACATGAGAAGCAAATAGGGTGCCTTTCACAACCATCATTAAAAAATCATTATCATCTCTCATCTCTCCCTGACCTTTCACTCAGTAAGCTGAGCATTCATTTGACGTCAAAAAGTTCACAGCCATCCATCAATCAGTCCATCAAACCATCTATCTGCATGCCCTTTTTTATTACAAAGTCATCCAGAAAATGTGTTGTCTGATGAGAAGGTCTTTGTGGTACCATGTGTAAATGGTTCTACAGTTCATACAGAGAGTCTTGGTTTGTTAGCTTATTAAATGTGTAAAATGCTGCAAATCAAAACCATCATCAGACCTTTCTATGAAATGCACTAGTTTCTGTATTCTGATTTATCTTTTTAGCTGCTTTAACAAAACAATGTTGACTGTCAGTGGAAACGGGAATCTAACAATGGTCTCACGTGATAAAGTCTAATGTCTATCACAACGTCACCTGACTTCCTTCTTTTGTTCCCATCATAATCCCTACCGCTAGAAGGCTTTGTCACTTGAACATAAACATATGTCGGTTTGGGGCGCTTGCAGAAACAACCAATGCTGTTGTTCTTGTTGGGAAGACAGTCTCCATGTGCAGATATTGGATATTGTTGCCAGTGGATGTTAGAATTGTTTTCATTCAATGTACTCCAGGTATTTTGCAGAATCATCCAATACCATCGTTCTTAACCAGGGTCTTGCCATTTCACCAATGTAGTGTTCCCCACAGCTGTCACATGTGATCCCAAAAATCACAAGTCTCAAGGGGTCCTGTCTTTAGGGTGTACCAACAGAGATCTTGAGGCGTTGAATGTGTTGTGGTGAGTGCTGACTCCCAGTGAATTTCGAAGATGTTCTGAAAGTCCAGGGAGTCCCACTGGGATGGTCCTGGTGGACCCTGCTGAGTTAGCTGTGTCTGCCCTGGTCTTCAGTCCGGACGGATTCTCATCATCCACTGTACCCGTTGGACTTGCTGAGCCTCCCTCTCTTGATGCTCCTCCTCACTTACAAGATGTTCTGTCCTGTGTGGGAGGGTTCTCACAACTTATCTATTATGCTGTAAGTGGTGGTTTGAGTTAAAACTGAGATTGGTCTGGGTCTCCTGTGCAATGTGGTCTTAATTCTCCCTCCACTATCATAATGGTTTGTCATGAAATTTGACACCTACTGTACGTTCATGTTCATTAGAGGATGAATCCTAATGACTGACTGGATGAAGTCAAGACAATCCCCTGTACCACCAGCAGTTCAAAAAGTGGTTCATGACAAGAAACCTACAAAACTCATGAGCAAATTCCACTCAGCCTCAGCTGTACTTTGAGATGCTAAATATTAGCAAGTTAGGATGGGGGCATTATATAATTATTGGCAGAAAATTAGCTTGTGAGAACTGAACTAAATAGCTATGAAAATATTTAGATCCAAAACAATGAGCCATTTTCAAGCGCAATAATTAATCAATTTTGTTCAATTAAAAGAAAGAGGTTATTTTTTTTCAAAATGTAATATTCAATTCAATTCAATTCAGTTTTATTTATATAGTGCCATATCATAACAAAGTTATCTCAGAGCACTTTTTCATATAGAGCAGGTCTATACTGTACTCTTTATAAATATATTCTCTGACATTGGTCTAAGCAACTATTATTTCTATAATTTAAGTATTATAATGAAACTTATGGTTTCTTTAAAGCATCATTGGCATTATACCATAGTGCATGTCTAAATATACTGATTTACAGTAGTTCCTCAGTCCCATTCTTTCCTCATTTATTTTCCAGATCACAAGATTTTCCTGTCATGTTCTCATCTGGCTGCCAGGTTCCTTAACATCATCCATCAGCCACTGCTGAGCAATTAGTGCAACTATTAACCTATACAATGAGTATTGATTGATCTGTTGCCACTCACACTGAAAAGCTCATATTTGTCATCATGCCACTCAGTCGCTCATTCTGTTTTCTAATCACAATGATTAATCAAACATATTGGATAATTAACCTATTCAGTTTCTTTTGATTGGTTCATTTAAGACTCCCACTTGTCTGCATGTCTGTATGATGACTATAGACATTTTATTTCACTATGGTACACTGTTCCATTCTTATTTGTTTTTTTTTATTATTACATACATTAATTTTGCTGGTTAAAATCAAGCAACCAGTGTGTTGTCATGTCTAAGCCTGGTATTATTTAATAATAATGTCAGTTTTGTCCACATAGAACATAAAATAATGTGATGGGTGCAGTTTTATTACATTCAAGCATTATTTTATCATCATCATAATCTTTACTTTGGATGGAGAGTTTAATATAAATACAAATATATATATTTGGAAATGCATGGGACTTATGAGTCATACTGCTACTTGCTACGGTATCAGCTTTGGCAACTGCTCTGTTGTAGACACAAAAAATCCTAATCAAATCAAACTGTTAACACTACTAACAAGTGATGGCATAATAGCCAATAGCAATTATGGACTGGTACAAGAACTTTTAATGTTCAAGCAAAAAACTCATCATAACATATATAAAATGTGCTAATTCACAGTGTGTGTTGCTATGTGCATAATGATATTAATACATACTTAATTGCAGTATAGCACAAATTCACTAATTGAAGGAAGGTGAGGCAGAAAGACAGAGGGACAAAAAGAAAAGAAAAACAAGAACAGGAGTAGACAGGTTCAGTCATGGCTGCATGGCCTCTTTTAATCCAAACATCAAAAATCAAACTGATAAAAGTTATATTTCTTTCACGCTTCTGCATTGGAGAACCACAGCAGAAATCAATCTGTGGGTTCAGCATGTTAGCCCAAACATTTAAAAATACTCTTGTGGCATTATGGCATTCACTTACTAAATGAATTAATAAATAAATAAAAATAATAAAGGCCAAACAAACTAAACTGAGGAGGACTGTATGCTGTGGGACTCCAGCAGTTGTCTTAATGAATCTCATTGCACAGATCTACTTCACTGTGCTGGAGCTTTGACTTCTCTACCACTTACACTTTTCCTTTTCTTCTGGCTGGACTACATTCATATCTGCCTTACACCACGATGAACTTAATGTTTCCCAAGCGTCTTGTCCTCCTCTGCTTATTTGTTACACAAGGGTTCTGTATTTTACTTCCAATTATTGATGTCCTTATCTTGGTTGTCTCATAAGAGGTGTGCAGAGAGGGTTTACAATAGGGTTGGACTGACATGAAGCTGATATTGGCCTTTTTTATATCATCAAATGTCAGCCTGTTAATGTTGTCAACCTCTGGTAGGATGGAGCTTCCTCCCTAACCACGGCAACAATAACAGTCTCTACCACCTGATAGGGAAGTTCATTTTCTTTGCAAATATTCTGTATTCATTCCATGTTTTGGTAGGGATTGAAATGTCCAGCATGTCCCAGACATCCACCCTAATTCCATTTAGTCAGTTGCCTCATTTTTAGTTTAAAAGCTTTGGCACTTTGGAAAATAATGAACAAATGTGGAAATCACTACATACAGTTTATTTATTCCGAACATTTTTAGTAAGAAAACTTTATATAATAAACAACTATTGTCAAGTTTAAAAAACTCTGTATTATATTCAGATATTGTAAAAAGATAAAGTACACTACAAATAAGCTATAATTGACCTCATGCAGAAATGTTTGTTGATGAATTTAATTGCAGGTCTGCTATTTAGAGTTGTCCTAGGATTTCCATAATGGGCTGTAAACACAGACCGGAAGTCAGTTTACCTTTTCTATGAAACTTTTAGGTTGAGAACATTTTGAGGTGAATTTATACTACATATTACTTAGGTTAAATGCAAACAAAATGACATGTAAACATTGTTGAATAGCATTGCCTGGAGCTCATACCCCTTTTATGAACACTGCTATTGCCATGTTATCATCTTTATATTTGTAGATGCACTGTGGGATTGTTTCCCTTCACTTACTGCAGAATGCTCAATTCACCCCATAAATGTTGAGGGCTTGTAATTTTGATCCTGGACAATCTAAGTCAACATGTAGGCCACACAAGTAATGAGCCCTGATCATGGCCTGACATTTTGCATCCTTATTTGGCATCTTTTGTTGTTAACAAAAGGTTTACCCCTCAGGGCCCATCGCGGGGATCTTATGCCAGCAGTGTTACACTTAAATACAGTGATCCCAGCATGCCCATTACTGTACTGTATTCTACAGTAACGGTTTTTAAATACTGCATTCAGCTGCCGCTGGCTGGGAGGTGGCCTACTTCTCTTACAGCTCAGTAATGTCTTCAGTAATGACCAGTGCTTTAACATATATGTTGGTACACCTGTTTATTATTTGCTTGACTTCATTATTTATCTGCATGACATGACATAACATTCTGTTCTCATGTCTGATGCCAAGATTCGTTTAGATTTTTCTCCTTTTTGTGCATTGTTTAAAACAGTTGATATTAACATTTAAATCTCTTATTTAGTTACTGGATGGTTTCACGCAGGCAAAAAGGGAGGGAAATGAAACGATTAGACCTTAATAAAATGACCTATCATTTCCATTTACTGGAAACTAACAATGCAAGGCTGTAGGAAATATGTCACATTTTGAATAATCTTTTTTTTTCAAACACTTAAAGCTGCAATGTTCTAACTTACAGTTTCAGGGCCTGTAGTACTGCATCTGGATGTGGAAAGTTTCCACATATTTTATTCCAACCATATTGTTATGGTTTAATGACACTATATTTACCCCGTTTAGATTCCAGAGATGATCTTGAGCCAAAGGGTAGTATATTTACTAAAATAAGTAAATACACACACCAAAAAGAAAATAAGAATCTTTAAGACACCCCAGGGTAAAGTGTGATGCAAAACACTAATCTCAGTCTCACTGGAGCCTCTCATTCTAAAATTGCTTCTACTGTAAGCCGTGCAGAGTAAAAAGTGTGGCCCAAATGGCTGATATTTATGTTCATGTACGATAAATGGAATGATGAATGCCACTTTTATCTGCTGGCTTGGCGTGTGTTTTCCAACAAGATGATGAATGGTTGGCATTAGACGGCTTTCTTAAAAGGCCTCTCTAGGAGAATCCGTTGGCTCTGATAGTGAAATCATCACTCTAAAAAAACGAGTCCTGCAGAGAGTGTGAGGGAAATGGTGCTTTATAGAACCATCACTGTTTGGATAACCACTTCAACTTTGAAGTGGCCTCATCATAATGGAATGCAAATAAATTATTTTTGCGGCTTTTTGGTTTAATAAATGACAAACCCTATATTTCCTGAAGCAGTATATGATGAAAAGAACATTTTAAGAATAAATCATCACCGGGTACAGCTCGCCTGACTCATTACATATATTTTTGAAACATTTTGTGCATAACCTTCTCTTAAATAGTGCCCCCCAGAACTGATTCACCTAGATACTAGTTGTGTACATATTAAAGGCCTGTTCTGTAATTCTTTGTCTACTATATAGGTCATCAAAATAAATCAAGATAATCTCTGATCATTACTTCATTTGTGCTGATAAGAGGAAAGATTTTTCTCACTCAGTCAATGTGTCTGACAATGCATAATCCTCCCTGAGCATATATTTAGTCTGGAAACTATTTACAAACTGGAAATTATTTATAATTTAAAGGATAAGGCTGATGTCATTCTGTATTTTCTTGTTGTCAGTAAATCCCATGACAAAACCAATACTAACAATGTGTTAGATAGTGTTTGACCTCTGTACCCTGTCTGTGGCAGGGAACTATTTTCAGCCACGGATTTCGAGCTCTAGTGAGTATTTCTGATGATTGGGTCAAAATAAACTGCAGTGTGTGTTCGTGGTAATGAAGGAACATGTTCACCCAGTGCGGTGAGCGAACGGTGTGGCTCATTGCTGTGTTTCTAATAGTTTTTGGACAACAATGGAGAAACTATGGCACAGAGGAATAAGATATATCAGGCTTCGGTTACAAACACAATACTTGTTAGTAGGATCAATTCATTGTTGGTTTGGTATTTGCATGGGGTTTGCTTATAAATGAGAAAATATAGAATATCCTCACCAGACTTACTTAACTGACTAATCATACGAAAAAATAAGAGAGAGAGAGAGAGAAATGGGGAGATGAACATGTGACAATCCTAACATGTCAGAGGTGTTTCTAGAATAAACACCCGACATGACTGATCACTGTGGCCACTAAGTGTTAATAGAGGTTTGCTTTTATATTTTTACAATCTCAGTCAGTTCAATCTTTAAAGAAAAAACTTTTTTGCAGATAAATGAAATGGCTTGATGAGATTTAGCATTTTTGGGGACTGTTTTCAGCGGTGGATTTATACACATTTGCTGTTCTGGGTATGAGGGATTGAGTCAAAATAAACTACAGTGTGGCTAATTTATGTGTTTTTGGACAACAATGGCGCTCTATGGGATGGAGGAATAAGATATATCAGGCTTTGGATAGGAGGATCAATTCATCGTTCATTTGAATCTTTTCATGAGATTTGTTGATATTAAGAAACATATAGTATATAGCCAGACTTATCCCTTAAAAGCAGTCATGTATGCCAGAGTTCATATAACTGAATAGGTGGTAAGGCCTTTTTTAACATCATATCTTCATAACCATTAACTCAAGTTGTATATATTATACCCCATTATACATTCCATTATACATTATGAAAACTGCTATATGTGTTTTTTGAGAAAATTCCATGAACTTCTTTTGTTATTCTCTAACAAAACTGACACGCCACATATTAGTTGTGTTTTGCCTTCATTAATTGTGATTATTATAATTTACTAAGTTATAAGATAAAAATAAGTGGGTTTTTATTTTCTTAAAAACATGCTGGTTAAACACATACAATTGATAATATTTTGTACACGTATACAGAGAATATCTCAACTTATTTTTACTTTCCAGTGAAATCAGGTCCTGAAGAACTGGCAACTGCAAAAGGGTTTCATGACTTCTTCTTTAGTAAAACTAAAACAAACAGGAAATTTCAAATAAACAGCAACACCTGCCCAGGAAAACAAAGTCAAAAGCAGCACAGGTGGCGCTCCACATGACAAAAGTACAATAGACGTTCTAAAAGTGTAAAGAGCCTCACCTGATTGTGAGTACACAGAACTGTTAGCTGGTACTGTTGTGCATCTTTTCCTCTTTAGTGTGTCCCGTGCTGAGGTCAATTTATACGAAAAGGAATTTTACGCGCTGGTCAGAAGTTACTCTCATCGGCGCCTCTCTGTCGTGCTCCACCAAACCATGCACTTACCAAAAGCCCACTGGTAAAGAGGCATTCAGCCCCATATCTCCCCAACTTCCCCCCTTAATTAGGTGATCAATTATTAACACACCAATAAACTTCCTGAATAAGTAATGGCGTCAAGGCTTATGTGGAGTTCCAAGCCCACTGCCCAGACATTTGGTCAAATATTTGTTATTGGTGTCTGTCGAGGAAACGGTGTTGTTTATTGGCTGAAACATTGAAGTAATTTTGATTTGGAGCTTGTCATTTACTTTAGCCGAGGGAACAGTGTTATTAAATTAGATTTTGGGTTGGTTTGTCACCAAAAAACTGACAGAAAAACAAGAAAACACATGCGGGTGTTTGAAGAAGACTGAAAGTTTGGAGGTGGTGAGTGTTCCTGTTTTCTTTCTGGCCTTCTAGCTCTTCAGGCCGTTTTTCTGCTGAACTATTCAGTTCTTTTATTAAAGTCCAGGTATTTAGAATTTTCAAGACTGCTAACTTTGTTAGTTAAAACAGGATGTTCTGTCTGAGGCTGAGCCAAAAGACTAATCATTATTACAAATAATGAACTGGAGAAGTCCTGGCTGCCTCACTAATAACAGTAAGGTCAGACTGTAACCTCCAATCAAAACCAAAGTCTTGTCTTTGAAGGCTTAAGTATGCTATTGAGGTTTTCAATTTCACTTGCAGTTGATGGACAGAATTGAATCAGCTGCAACAGACTAAATTATCATTTTGAATGTATCGTAAATCTCTATGTATGAAAGATGCCTTTGAGTTTTGAATGGGGCCAATTGTTCATGTTGCCCTTGCACTACTGAGCAGTACTGCTTATCCTACATACAAATCTATTAGTGTGTATCTGTGCATGCATGCATCAAATGTGAAAACAAGTGAGATCTCCCTGCACAAAGTTGGGTTAAATATGTTAGCATTGTTTATACAGACATCTCCTGCATACAGTAAGTCATTATACTTTTGGGTGCATTTAATGAGAGAGCCTTTTTGTTTTGAAATGTTACTCTTGGGCTGATCAGGTGATAAAAAGGTTAGCACTCACTGATTTCAAACATTCAATTGCCAAATGGTTCGATCTTTTCTATGGCATTATTACTGTCCTATTACAGGATGTTATTGAAAACATCTAAATCTTAAATTTTAGGTGCACAAACGCAACACATGTCAGTTGTGGGGTAGAAATAGCAGCATCGTCCCACCCACCCCTGCTTTTGAACAAAAAATGACTTAAATCATCTACTGAAATTAAAAGGGTCTATTTGATGCTGAGCAATTTTCTGTATGAATAAACATGGCGTGGACAAAAGGTAAGCTGTCAGTGTGTCTGAACACAAATAGACCATTCGTACACACTGAAACAAAGAATTTTTGTCCACCAAAACAAAAATCCTACTGGAGAAAAAATACCAAACAAAAACTAAATTTGAGATAGCACAAAGTATGAGAATGATTTACTGTTATTCTTCAAAAATAAGTCTAAGCGGCTTTTCTTGAAGATTCAAAAGGGACACTGTGTTGCAAAATTGTATTGTGATTAATCAGAAATCTAGCACTTTTTTTGTTTGGTTTTGGACCAATTCCACTTCAATTCCTCACGAAGGTTCGGTTTACTACTAATTCTAGTCATTTGTGTGTGGGTTCACCTGCCTTTTCATACAGGATATGTCCCTGATCGTCAATTTAGTCTGCAATTGCAGGAATAAAATACATGCACAAGATTGATTGATTGAAAAGCTGCACAAAAACTAAAGCAAAATATAAAGATTTCAAGGGGATGAGTGAAAGAAACCAATCTAGTGGTTTTTAAATAATAAGATATTGTATTATTATTATATTAACTGCAAATATGATTTGCGTGTCTAAACAAATTTACTGTATACACAGTACAGGCTACCTCATGTTAATTTTGAGAGTTCTATTCTCTTTCAGCTGAATATACTTTTACTGCTTTTAAATAACTGGAATAGTGAACAGTGAAGCAACCTTAACATATGCCATGAAATCAAAAACACATTTTTTTTAATAGAGTCTGGAGGATGAAGAATCTTACGCATACATTTGTGGGCAGCAAGGTTGATTGCAATGAAACAATTTCACTGAGAGATGGTGGGTTGTGGCCAAGCCCTTATCCTGTGTCAGATTGTAATAGTTTAACCACTCATAAAATACTCTTGTGAGGTCAATGACAGTGATGCTGTTTGGCAATGGACAAACTGGATGGACACCTATAGTCCCTGCATTTCTTTTTACCAAATCTACCGTTATTAAAATGTTCTTTAACCTGGTGTTTAGTACGTATGCACAGCCTATGAAAGAGGTAAAGATTTTATTCTAAATCAAATCTGTAAAGACAAAAGTAAAAGAGTCAAACCACTTGTACAAGAGAGAGCCGTCTTTGTGTTCCACTGCTTAAATATTAGGGTTTTATGTACTGTAAGAAAAGGAGGGAAAAACACCCTCATTCCATAATAAATACACACATTTTTTGTTAAAAGAGAACATAAATTAGTCAGATCAAAGTTGCTTACACGGAGAGGCTTTGAAGCCAAACTGTAGAAACGTCTAAAAGTGGGACTTTGCCCTGTGCCCTCTCTCTTTTCTTTTCTCACCCGTCTGTTTTCTTCACCCTTTTCCTGCTGTCAGGGTTCTTAAAAACATAAGATTTATCCTCTTGGGCATGTTGGGAACCTTCCGAAAAAGTCTGGAGCTACTTTCAATTGAATGTGAAGGAACAAAAAGAACGAGTAACCTACTTCCTGTACAAAAACTTAATACCATACCGCCGTTTCATAGCATGTTGAAATTTGAAAACAGAAAAACACTGGCATGGACCGTTTGGTCAAAAGCTTAAAACAACCTGTTTATACTGTGCGTTACGCATGTAACACCGACCCTGGAGACTGTTCTTTATACCGTCTCCCATCAACAGTCATTTCTTTTAAACATGAAGGCTGAATTTTGTCTCACCTTTACCAAGACTACAACCCTAACCCCAACCCTTCCTCTTCCCTAAACTTACCTTACTAGTCCTAACCATAGAGGTGGCAGATGAGAAAACACTCATACAAATCGTTTTGAGGATACTCATGTGTGTCGACTGATGAATGACCCATTTTGTTGAGGACTTTGTTGAGAATTTGCTCGACAAGGTACTTCAGAGGTCCAGCCACAGTGTGATTTGTACAATGGCAGCCTGCCACGAGATTCCATCTCACTTTGCATTCCTCATCAGGCTGACTCGTTCATTTGGGAGAGGAGCTCCATCTGCCTCAGCCATCACAGCTCTTTCATCTGGCTCCTGCTGAGCCGTAATAACTTCCTCTTTTGTTCATCTTCTCTGTTTCTCTCTCTCTTCACACCTTCCCTGCTCTTTCGTCTCTCCAACCATTTCTTTCTCTTTCTCCAGGTCCCTCTGCTTCCCTTTCTGATTCATTTTTGTATCTTTTGTCCATGTTATTGTTTTTTCTTTCTCTTGCTGCCTTACTCTTCTCTCCCCTCTCTTTTTCTTTTAATCCTCTCATCCTCATCAAAGACCCTCTCTTCCTCCTTTGTCCATTCCTTTTGTTTTAATCTTTTACTCCTCCTCCTCCCTTTCTTTCTGAGTTTGGCTATTCCTTTCACATCCCCCTCTTCCTCTGTTTGTATTATGCTGCTTCACCCTATTTTCATCTTTTTCTGTTTGTCTCATATATTCCTTTTTACCTTTTCCTTCGCTCTCTTGGGCCCCTTTCGTTTTTCTTTCTTCTTCATAGTTTTACTAATATGTGTTTTACTTTATTTGTTGCACTGACTTCCTCACTTTATTTCCTTTCCCCCTCTCTTTAGCCCCCTTCAGACAGTTAGATTAATGGGTTCATTTATCTGTTGAAGTCATGTCTTTTGGCTTCCACATATCTGCATTATGGAAAAGTTCCATGTTGACTGCTTAAAGGAACATTAAAGATAGAGCCGCAATGTGATAGGGGAGATCTGCAGCCTTTTTTCCTCGTTAACACATTTTTTTTAATGTTCTCTTACGGGCTGTCGCAGTGCCTGAGCACAAATACATTTTCTCATCAGTTTCGTAATTTTTTAGATATGACTATAGCAAACTACTGCCTACTCCAGTTCAACAGCACCAACTTTCCCTCTGTTAGGAAAAATGAAAGTTGAACATTTAAAGAGACTTGACTGATAACTGTTGGACTGGATTTTCTGAGCAGCTTTATTGTATTTTGCTCCCAACTGCAAGACAAAAAAAGTCCTCAGTGAAAACAAAATATGCTCACCTGACATAAGAAGAGAGGAACTTTTTTTTTTATTTCTAGAGTGGATTATAAAATCATTCTATTTCCTTGTGAATAAGAAACAAAAATCAAATGTGTTCATTAGTTAATTTAATGAAATATATATGGGTGAATAGGCCTATACATTCAGACATTTAGATCGTTTGCATTCTGTAACTGCTTTCTATTCATACTGGAGCCATAGAGGAAGACTTATGGAAATGTTTTCAGGTGCTGAGTAGGCAGATCTCTGACGCCGACATGTTACATTCCTAGAACACTTACGGACTGAAGTGCATGTTTGAAAAGCCCAATATTTGGAATCTGGCTGTAGAGTGGCAGCATTAATAACTGTTAATTTAACATGCTTAAAAATAAAGAGTAGCTGGAATATTCCGTTAAACAAGATGCAGTATTTTGTTATGCATGACATAAATGTGGATCTTCTGGGGCAGATATAACAGTTGGTGCCCACTGTTGTTCAGAATAAGGGACATGGGGAGGCAGGAGTGGTGGTATCTTAGCAAAATGATTTTTAATTATTCTAAAAATACTTTTTTTAATAAACTAAGTGATTTTAGAAAACCTAACATATGCTCTCTCCATTTGCTGCAAATTTGAGCACAATTATTGTTTTTCTGTTGCAGACAGAGGCCTATTAGTCATCTGTGGCTCATGCGAAAACACTGTGTTACTAACTAACCATGTAGCAGAATTTGAAAGCTTATTTTCCAGGTTTGGCTGTGAAGTCAGAGTCTTTAGCCATAATAAGCAGGACTGTATAGAGCTGCCAAAGTCAGTTTCAAGGCCATTCCAGTTCAGATAGGAACTCTAATAAAGTCTGATAAGGGCTGAGAACAGGTCCAGACTCCCAGTATCTGACTTTGTTCTCCCTCCTCTCTGCCTCTCATCAGCCCACAGATTTGCGCTCCAAATGCCCCCCTGCCTGCTGTCTAGTTGAAATATGCTTGAGGATAGCTGACGAAAGGAGCATTTCTAGTCATTAAGAGTAATTTCATAATCAATAAAACACTTTTCGTAAAAAGAGACTCTCCCACAAGTGCCAAACATCAAATTGATTTGGGTCACTGATGGCTGTTGTTGTTTTTTCTAATGAAATTGCAGTTCATTGTGTAAATCCATAGTAAATGTCAAGTGAATGTCACAATCTCTTTTGCTTTATTTGCATTTGCATGTCTTTCTATGGCACTCTGTGTTTCAATTAAGTGACATTTAGCTTGACTGTTTAAAGATAAGAAACACTTAATAAAACAAGGTGGGGATATATTCCATATTCCACATCTTTTGTATAGTTACTCATAAATAAAAATATATATAATATTATAATAATAATATATAATATGAATAAAAATATGATCATATTTTAAATTGAGGTTATTACTGGTAAATAAAATATAACAAAAAATTAAATTACCTCTCTTTTAAATACGTTTAACTATCTCAGACAAACAAACATGACTCCAAATGAATTGTAATGTTTCTCCATGTCTGCTGGATGTATAAGTAGGCATTTTTTTATGCTAGCTAAAACAACAGGGTGGTAATATGTCAGGGCAGTATGTCTGTCAGATGTTTTTCTGCCACCTAGTGGCCAAAAAAAACATTTAAGCAGTATTAACCACTGGATTTAGCTCTGGGACTTCGATTTTGGCTAAATAACAGCTCTTGTAACAGACATTCCTTTGAAATCCACATAAACAACAACAACACATTTTTTTGTGTAATTCTTTTAACACATCCTTTCTAAGAGTGTATTCAGTCACATATTCACCCACCCTCCTGTTAGGTCTTGGAAGTGGTACATTTTGGGAGTGCATGAAGATTTCTTCTGACTATGACTATGTAATTTTCGGCTAATGGACACTGTCCGGTCCATTTCTGCAATTATAAATTGTTTTCCTGTATGGCTGCAAAAAACATGAGCCATCAGATACTAGCCTGGCCCATAGCCATCAGATACAGTGCCCATAACTCTGATTTTTTTCAGTTATTCGAAGTGAGTTATACTTGCCGCTGTTGCTTGTGCTTGCTCTTGGTGGGAATTGTTGGGTCTCTGTAAACATAAGGAGTTGGTCTAGCACTGCTCTTTATGAAAAAGTGCCCTGAGATAACTTTGTTATGATATGGCGCTATATTAATAAAACTGAATTGAATTGAATTGAAAACAAAATGGCAGTTCACTCTGATTATCAGGCTAACTGCAGGTTAAACTGGGCTTTATGGACACTTTTAGGTCTGACTAACTGTAGCACCCACACTCTAGACAGGCAGCAATGTGTTAGCCTAGTTGTCAGGCTAATGCAAAACTGTCTTAAACAGGCTCACTGTGCAACACTTGAGCTGGCAGTCCCTACATTCACTGGCAGTCCCTATATTCGCCTGCTAACATAATAGGCATGACGGACATGCATACATACCGTGGTAAAATCAATGGCAACATTATAAACAGCACATCTGACAACACAACAACAGTGAAAATGCAATCTCTAACTTAATTATTCAGTCGTAAACCTTGATCTATACTGTATGTGCTTGCATGTGCATATGTGTGTTAATGTACATTTATTTGCTCATAACTGGGGTTCAGTATAATTTAGTGATATTCTCCGCAGAGTTTTCCCACCACTAATGAGCTTCATTTAGCAAACACCCAAACAACAAAGTGGTTGTGATTCCCACCTTATTACCTGACTTCAGACAAATCGCTCCATGCAAACTATCTCATTTGTTTGCTTTGACAAATTCAAATTGAGAACAGCCTCTTTTAATACACCCTGGCCAGGCGGGATTGGGTAAGGGGTGCTATTCAATTATGAAAGTTTTCACATTGGTAATTAGTCAGGGCTGTAACGTATTGTTTTATGGCCTTGATTGTGCGTCGAGGTGGGAATGAGATGTTTTTAATGTGCGCGCTGAGAGGATTTTGTTTGTTAATGCACTAATGTCTGTAATGAAGCTATGCAATCTAAAAAGCAAAGTGGATGACAAAGAGACTCGCTCACACACACGCACTTCCTCACACGCACACACAAATCACCGTAGAGGCCAGAGGATTTATAAGAGAAAACTTACTGAAGCCCGTACCTGACTCATCGGCTTTCTAAGAGGAGGGGAGAAGTCTGGTATGATTTTAGCATCAATATAAAAATCTAAGATTGTTGTATTATGCAAAGGGTGTATTTAGGAAAAATCATGTAGGTATAGTATTAACACAAACCAGCTTTTAACGGATCACAGCTTGGTCATTCTGCAGGAAGTGCATAAGAATGAGCAATCCACGCCTCTCTGACAGTCTAAACACAGAATAAATGTTTTACACTCACTCACCTCACAAGGCGGTTGGATTGAATTATATTATATTATATTTTACAGGTGTTGCTGTTACAAAATATGCCAGTTATAAAGAAATTTGATTAAGAAAATACTCAAATATACAATTCACATGAAAATGAAAAAAAAATAGCTGATGTCTTCTTTTTGTTGCATCTCAAAAAAGAAAAAAAGATGAGAAAAAATATGTATGAATAGATGAAATTAAATTAAAGTGTATCAAATGGGTTTTATTTCCCTAATTATACTTTGTTAAATAATTAAAAAAATATATTTCTTATTTGCTTTTCTGGTTGATGGTTTTTCTTCTGAGTCCAGATGATATCAGAGAAGACATAAAAATGTGCTTCAAATACTATTTCTCATGCTTTAATTGTTTGATTAAGACACTCAATTGAATGTGAAGGGAAATTTTAAGGGCACAGGTTAAAAAAACATACAGCCTTCATTTAAAAGAATATTGAAAGAAGAAAGAAAATAAAAGGAATGTGTATGTGTATTTTCATTTTTTACAAAAAAATAAAGAAATATATTCTGCACCTTAATTTAATGATCGTCTCTGGAGCAGTGCCTACTCGGTAATGCCTGATTAAAAACAAAAACAGGGACAACAAGGGAAAGGCAACAAGGGATCCTGGCTTTTATGGCTTTTACTTTCCACACTTTGCTTACTTAGTCTGTTTGTTTGCATTTGTGTGTGTGTGTGTTCACCTTATGTGGCTGCTGCCTTGCTTGTTTTTGCACAGTGTACCTAGGATCCAAAATGACAAGCAAGCACTTGACTCTTAAACAGCTGCAGTATAATCAACTTAAAATACTGGCATTTTGACTTATTTTGCCTTCATGTAGAATAAATACGCATTATGATACTAAAAAAATATCTTTCATCTATTTCTGCTTCATTCTACAGGGTGACCACATATCTTAGTTATAGCTGTCCAAACATGATTATCTATTTTGGATCGGATTTGGGACACTTATTATTTTAGTGTATGACAATATCATGAAGTGGTTTATGCATGCTGCAAATCTTATCAGTTCATTAAATTGTGATTTTTTTTTATGCAGGGGAGAGAAGTACCAGAAGTAGTGACACACATTCACTTGTTTTGACAGAAACAAAAGAAAATCACAGCACTGACCTTAATTCAAGAAAATTCATTTCACTTTTTTTGTAAAAAGAGCCCATTAAAAGTAGATGATAGAAGAACACACATGCACACATTACCCAAAGCTGCTCAGTTTCACAGTGTCAGAGTTTCTGTAGTCAAATCATATGCAGGCCTAAATTAGCCAATGATTTAAAATATGGGGATAATAATAGAGGGAAAAAAGCTAGGCCCACTATTTGTTCCCTTAAGATAAATAAGACGTTAAGACTTTTCATGATTCATCTGAATCTTGAGGGATTTCTGTAACTTCTCTTGTCCTCATATTTGACGTATTACACTTGTAAATGCCAAAGCACTATGTCTCCCGCTGTCTCCCTCTTTCTGACAATCCCAATTAGTCCTCATGGCTCATTACCAGCAACCCCTACTTAATCAGCAGCCCCAGAACGCAGAGGAAAGGATGGGAGAAAAAAAGAGGAGGGGGGACAGAAAGAGAAAAGATAACAGGCAAATGTGTTGACAAGGTCCATTTAAAAACTGTTACCCCATGCTGGCATTTAAACCTGCCGTACCCGCAACCCCTTTGACTTTTCCAAAACTATAATTACCATTAGTGCGCAATGTTTTTCAAGTGCCGTTGACCCTTGTGTGTTATTGAACACCCCACTAACAATGCGGTGAGCAGCTTAATTGGCCGGTCATTAATGAGACAGAGGTGAAGGGTGAAAAAGGAAAGGAGGGTGAGGGAGGAGGAGGATCAAGAGCATGGGGAGGCTCGAGAAGGTTTCTTTGTTTCATCAGGTAGTCTTATTCAGGTCAGAGGTATGCTATCATATGTTGAGTAATACAGTATATGTCAAGTAAGATGATAGCACCCCTCCTGCTGCTACAAAGACAAGACTAAAACTCAAAAGCCCCACTAGTGGCCTTTAAGGGTTCAATGTTCATTACAGCCCACAAGAGGGGCGATACAATACTGACAATTTTGTTATTCATGGAACCTTCTGGGTCTAAAACTGTAGTGCAAAAAAGTAATTAGTAGAGGGCCACGGGGTTGTAAAAATCAAAAGGGCTTACCAGTGCAGTTTCCCTTCTGTCACTTTATGGTTTATTTTCCATCATCAAGAGGATCCCATATAGCCTCCTCTGATGCGGATTCTAGTCTTCTTTCTGTCCGTTAATACACACAAATATACATGGGACAAGATCTGTACCTTAACAGTTATTAAAGAAAAAATAAACAACATGAAGAATAAAAAATAAAACCAAATAAAATAATTAATAACACAGTTTAAAACAAGACTTGGCGTGAATTTCCCACTATGCAGAGAGTCTCTACCATGTTTTGGTGTCATTTACGGGAGTTAGACACACACAAACACACACACACACACACACACACACACACACACACACATGTCTGACCAGAAGCCAGCAGGCAAGCCTCTGGTGGTTGACCAGGTGTTGCCAGGTTGGTTCAAAAACATCATTATTAGCGAGAAAAGAATATGAATATATATAATATTGAAAAAATAAGAAAAACATCCGCACTATGACAAACCAGGCCAAAATGTTGTCAACTCACTCAAGCAAATTTTTACAGACATGTGTTGCTTGGCAAACTATATATATTTCACACTTCAAATAAGCTGGCTTTGAGCTCCTTCATTTTATTTCTCAAACATTATTTTCAAGAAAAGATAATGAAAGGTAGCGCTAAAGGCTTTATTCTACAAATAAATGGGAGAACCTGACAATATCAAAAACCTGGGATCCTGGGAGTTATGATTATTCTATGATATCTCAATATTATTTGTTTGTTTTTCCTTTTATTTCCTGTTTTAGGACAAAGTACTTGTTTGAACGGGTGTAAACATTATATAATTTTGTATTACATATAGTATTTGACATGTATGTATGTACTGTATATGAATGTATTTGTGTTTGTTCTGTTGTAAATAAAAAATACCAACATAATCCATCCTAAAGTTGCCCAATTGGGCAGAAAATTGCCCAATCTTGCAACATTTCTTGGGCGTAAAATTATCCACCCCAGATCCATTTATTTTTTTATTATTTAACCAATCAGGATCAGGATTTTTGGATTAGAAATGTATTTGATGCATGTTGATAAAAGGTTCCAATCTGGATCTTTTGTATCTTTTGTACTCTATCTTAAATAATTTATTTTAGGTCTTGGAAGGAATAGTTCACCCTTGTAAGTATTCCTTGTACAATGCTTTACGGCTGGTGTATTTAAGCTCAGTCAAAAAGAATCCAGTTTTACCCGAGAAGATGGTTTTCCTAACAGCATGATTCTTAGATGAAGTCTAAATGCATTTTGTGAATGCTTGTGCGATAAGAACAGCGCAAAGCTTTTCTATCAGCACTTTTTTGGACTAATTGCAACTTTTGTACATCCGTGTTTTTGGCTGCGGACCAAACAGCAGTGATAATAACTAACTATAATAACTTCTGAATGGACATAGGGAGATCACATCCTGCTGATTACTGAACTATTGCCTGTCTGGGTAATCTTCTAGAAATTGATGCAAATATGTTGAAATATGACAAGGTGAGTTAGGTGCTGCAGGTAACGCTTTATATTTAGGTCCTTGTAATAAACGTTAGTTAATAGGTAATAACGCCTTTATTAGTCCTCATAAGATGCTTATTAACATCATTATGCGTTAATAAGACTATAGTGTTAAGTGTTACTAATAGCATCATAAACACGTTAATTGTTAGATTATCAGACATTTATAATCACTTTTAAGAAACTTGTTAACGTATAGATTGCTTAAGAACGTTAATAACAGCCTTATGAGTTTCTTATAATTGTTTATAACAGCATTACAGTCATTTACTGAGTCTTACTAACTTACATATTCTGCCATTGTTTGCTTTTTTGTTGCATTATTAAGGTTAAAAAAAACTTTTTTATTCATTTATTAGCAGGTAACTCAGCATTTCTTAACAGTTACCTATGCTTTTTGCAGCTACCAGATCTAAAGCCAGAACAATGCCTTATTAACATCTAAGTGCCAGAATTCCATAACTACTAGAACTGCCATAAGCGACCATATAAATTAGTTAGGATATCTTTAAAAAAATAAAATGACACCAAAATGTACATTTTAACAAGTTTAATTACGTATTTATGCATATAAACCGTAATTATTCCACATATTTACACCAGTATTTTTCTGTTCCATCAGAGATCCCATTCGCATTTTAAATTAATCTATCATTACTCAAAACAAAGAAATAACAATAATATGTATTTCTTTTAGATTATAAAACATTTTACATAATCTATTGTTTACCAGCAGAGCTAATCAATAGCCCAGGCTATAGTGCAGTGCAGGGCAGCGGAGCACAGCACAGCACAGCAGGGACTCGAGACCGCTCGCGACATTTCTTTGACAGAGACAAGGATAGTTGTAAAGCAACCAAGATGCATCTCCAACCATGAAAAACTAACAATAGAATTGCGCGAAATTCCGTGTGGTCAATATAACTGCCTGTGGCCGAAATAGATAAAAATGATCATATTTTCTTTGCCTTTTGTGTCATTTATAATATATTTATTTATAAAAATGTTATTTTTAAAACATATTAAATGAAAATACAGACACTTTTAGGTAAATTCAGGTACCAGCAGCATTGTATTTTTTAATTCAACAAAGTTATTGCACATAAATTTGAAAACAGTCAAAATGACTGTTGTGGCCGTTCTAGTATAAAGGTTAATAAATCCTTTATTATGCTTTTCTCAACAGTTAACTATGCTTTTTGCAGCTACCGGATCTAAAGCCAGAACAATGCCTTATTAAGGTTAATAAGTCATTTATTAACAGTTAACTGTGCTTTTTGCAGCTCCCCCATCTGGAATGAGGACTTGAGGAGAATAAGGACTTATAAGGGTCTTATTACCTATTAACTAACACTTATTACAAGGACATTGATATAAAGTGTTACCAGTGCTGCACTATAATACTATCTTGTAAATTACACTTGATTCAAGGAAAGTTCCTGAAATCACTTCAATTTTATGGGCGTGCTTAAGATGGACTTGTGTTTTTGCTAAATATAATACCACTACCAAGTTGCACAGATAAGACCACATGGATTGAAAATAGTCTGGGCTGGGATTCAGAGGGCCTGCCATGTCTGGCTTTGTGTGGGTCTACCTTTGGAGCTAAGAATGAAAAATGTATTGACGGCAAGGGAAATACGCAATGTAGCGAGGGGAGGAGAAGAGATCAAAGAGGAGGACTGAGAGGTGAGAAGAAAGTAAGGGGATAGAGGTCGGGAAGCAGGAAAGGGATGGGAGAAAAATACATGAGAGGGTTAAAAAAAAAAGACTGTCAGAGAGACAAGAATGGAGGGAGAACCAGGAATGGACAGGAGGCTGATGGAAGACAGGAACAGAAAGATCAGATGAAGTAAAAGAAGTGAGGAGAAGTGAAGTGACAGAGGTAAACAAAATAAGAAGGAAGATGAGAAAGTTTAGCAACCCCATAGCACACACACTCACACACCAGTTGTATTAACAGGATTAGTCCGCTTCTAAAAGGGAGAGAAAACACTGAGACACACATTCAACCACACGCACAGCAGAAACATCCATTAACAATGGACACACACTTTCTCTCACTCACCCTCCTTTCACCCATAGAGTGAATCACTCGCTCGCCCCCTCTGCATGCTTATTAGTGCATATTCTCTCTCTCTCTGTTGGTCTATGGGCCTTTTGCTTGTTATGTTGAGCTTGGGGACAGCCAGGTGTTGAGGAGTCTGACAGCCTGGGGGAAGAAGCTGTTGCTAAGTCTGGAGGATCTTGCCCGGAAGCTCTGGTACCTTTTCCAGACGTCGGCAGGGCGAAGAGTCTATGGGAGGGGTCTTTTGTGATCCTGGAGGCCCTGTTTGTGCAGCGTTTAGTGTAAATGTCATGGATGGAGGGGAGAGAGGTCCCAGTGATGGACTCTGCTGACTTCACTATTTCCTGTAGGGACTTGTGGTCTGAGTTGTTGCAGTTCCCATACCAGACAGTGATGCAGCTGGTCAGGATTAATAATAATAATAATAATAAGATATATGTATATAATAATAATAATAATAAAATAAAATAAAAAAGGTACTCTCTCTCTCTCTCTCTCTCTCTCTCTCTCTCTCTCTCTAAACACAACCGGTCGAGGCCCACCCAGAGCCTGGTTCTGGTTCTGCTCAAGGTTTCTGCCTGTCTAGTACGGTCTAGACCTGCTCTATATGAAAAAGTGCCTTGAGATAACTTTGTTATGATATGGCGCTATATAAATAAAACTGAATTGAATTAACTTGCTCCACGCAGGATCCGTTATTGAGGAGAGGGTGGTGGGCAGAATGGGCCTTCCTAAAGTCATCTCTTTTGTCTTATCAACATTGAGAGATGGGTTGTTTTCTTGACACCAGAGTGTTCCAAGTTGGATTCAGCAAACTCTCTTAACTGCACAAACTTGTCGTAAATGTGAATGCCATCTGCACATGAGTAGGTGGCATTTGTGAGATTTGATCACTTAATCAACACCCCCCCAAATTGCTATAAAAGGCTTCCAGTGAGTATTTGTGGGCAAGTTTCATTTACAATGTTACCAATGAATAAAAAGTAGTAAACGAGTAAATAAAAGAGTAGTAAAAAATAATTTCACACTGCAGCACTTGAGGTCCTGTTGTTGGACATCAGATGTATGAAATAAGTTTATTCATATAGTACCTCTGAAGAGCATCACAAAGTGCTTCACAGTTCTTTTTAAAAAAGGCAACTGAAATAAAAAACACAATTAAGAATAATAAAACACCATCAAATGGAAGCAAATAAGAACAGAAATAAATAAAAATACACAAAAACAAGTCTAAACGGGTGGGTGTTGAGCTGCTTTTTAAAGGTGTCCAGAGATCTAAGGTCCAAAGAGACAGAGCTCAAAAGTTTAATAGCCTCAGCTTTAAAAGTCTTCTTTAGTTTTAAATCAGCAGCATTTTGGACCACTTGTAAGCTGCCCAGGGATGTTTGACTGAGACAGGTGAAGAGGAAGTTCCAGTAGACGAGACGGGACCAAATATCATCTCCATCTCAGCTTGAGACGTGATCAGCACTGACTCTTGACCAACATGTTGGTCAGTGCTGGGTCCTTAGGGACACCAAGATTTTATTGACGCTTTCAGTCAAGATGTGTCAGTCACAGAGATGCAGAGAATACATTCCATTGCAGGTGATGTTATACTGTCGGATGTTATACCAGACGCTGTTCCTCTATGACAGACAGATTTATTATTTATCTGTTTTGGCAGTGTACTCTGGTGGCCTTTCATATTAGATACGTTTAAGCTCCAAAGTAATTTAGATTAAAATTTAAATTTCTGAGTAATTCATATAGGCTATATCCTGTTATAAGCGCTTTTCCACTATGGAGAAAAGCAACTATTTATACCATCTGTGAATTTAGTTCACAGAGAAAATTCAAAATACATGAATATTGGTGGCTGCTACGAGTTTTCTTAAATCACTTGCACATGACACTAAAGAACAAATCGGTCTTGCATGAGACTCGATTCTCAACCTATTCTCAAACTGACTCTCTCTGACGCACAAACACACACCCGCATTATTCTCACATATTTTTTACACCTGGAATTTATTGTCACATACTGTAAGTGTAGATTCCTCACCTGTTTTGTTCTGTTTTTTTTTCATTTTAGCCTTAATTTGTCGTCATCCTGACTGCTTTAATTAACACAACCCGTCTTAAGTCTTTAACATTCACAAATAGGGACATGCAGTACCTTCAGCTCTGCCCTAACAAGAGCGATAAACACAGGAACGACTGTTCTTTCCCCTCAGTGAGATCACAATTCCTCCGCTAAGGATGTCATTTACTGCTCCGTTAGAAAATCAGGAACCATCGCCTAAACTTAATCAAAATTTTGCCAGGCTTTAAATGGAAAACATTTCACAGATTGTTCCGGTATATCCCCTTTTAATTAAGAATGTAACGTCTTATCGAGTGCCAGGGTTGACAAATTACCAAAAATGTATTTGTTTAAAAACTTCTCTCAGAGCAGCCACATTTACATACCACTTCCAGATAAATGGGAGGGCAGTGTGTGTCGTCTAATCCCAAATTAGGATCTTAATTTTGTGCACATGTTTAAGTTCTTTAACGGTCTACAGAGAGGCTATGCTCTCACATTGGAGAAAAAAAAAAAGGTAGAAATAAGACGGATTGTTGTTTTGCGTTCTATTCTGCTTGTACCAACTGCTTATATAAGGATATATTTCTCTTTTCTTTTTTTTTTAGTGAATCAAAATCTTTTTTTCCCTTTCATTTTACTTTGCAATTACATTGTAAATGCAGTTCACCCCACACTGGGTCATTCAAAACCTACATCTGGACGTTTAATAGTGCTTTAAACACAACACAGTTGATGGTGTTCAGGACGGTGAGGAAATCTATCAACCCAATGGCAAAAACACACCCACAGTCCCCCTCTGACCGTTTTCCACACAATTAAAACAAGAGGTCATGCAGGCAAAGTGTGTTTTTGATCATTCTTAATGTTATTGATGGACTGAGTAGAAGGAGAGATGGAGTTATGTCACCATGTGACTGTTTCTTAAATGGAAGGACAGACAAAAGCCCCGTTTTGGAGGTGCTCGGGCTTCTAGCAGAGAAGAAAGGCATGCAAGGGCAGAACCATGCAGTGCTACAGAAAGTGCTTTACAAATTATGGGATTTTAAATTCAACAGGAAATAACAGGGAACCTGTAAAGGGAAGCACAAATTTGGGTATAGTACATAGTTATATAGTTCCTGTTTGATTTTGTTAGAAACCTTAATGCAGAGTTTCGGATCAGCTGAAGGTGGATAAATAATGACTAAAATATGGATGAATAGAGAGAGATGGGTGAATATGAAGGATGTGATTGATTCTCAGAAACACAAAGGAAGGAGCTGCTCTTGGAAATGATGCAGAGTTTATTTATCAAACCTTGGTGTTGAATTGAAAAACACTCCAAAATGTGTTCTTAAATACAGAGGGAAAAGTGAGCAAAGCTTTGAGTGATATAGGTGGTTTGATTTTGAGGAATGGATACAATAATTTCAAATGTATTCTCACATTGCTGCAGAAGGTTTTAAATCATTTGATAATGTTTGTATTGGGTGATTCTGCAGGACATGATTTGCATCCAAACTTCAGTGCCAACACGGGATGTGCTCTTCCATGTAGCAAAGCAGAAAGTAAAGGATGTGTAGTTCAGGGCAGTGAATGAGCATGTAGCATGTCAAGCTTTCATGATGACGACCTGAGTTCATGCCCTGTCATGGTCCAACAATAAATGTACCAGAACCACTTTTCAGAGGGGCGATTCAATGCCAGATGTTTTTTTAACGATGCTGCTGTGATTCAGGAGAAATTGCAGTTCAGTTAGTGCTGCTTTTTCTAAGACTGTATTTTTATGCATTGGCTGATTGGGGTACATTGTGTTTGATAGATAGAGGGATACAGTCAATTTCAATTGGGCTGATAATGACTGAGATACATGATGAGTGATGAGTTGATTAGGAATTTGTTAATGCAGGTAGAATTTTTTTTACAGGACTCACATGATTGAGTTTAGGAATGGTAATGGTTGTAAAAGAGGTCAGCACTGCATAGTTTACAGGTGAGATGGAAAGCTCACTTTTAGCAGTGGTACAGGTACCTAAATTAAGGTATTAGCTTATGTGAAATTTCCACATCTATAATTCAGCTTAAAACATGAAATACATGTCTTTTTTTTTACCTATGGGGAAAAAAATCCCATCTCCAAAGCCGGGGCAGAAATAAACATAAACCTAGGCCTAACTTCCTAGCTAATCTTAATTATAAGGCATGTTTCTTTAAGAAAAGCAGGCAGAGGGGCGGACAGTGAGGGATGAACAAGGAAAGAGAAATTGTTTGATCCATCTTTCATTATGATCTCTCTCATTTTTCTGATTTCTGTTCTGCCATTCAGCATTGCATCATGTCTTCAGCTTGCCTCACCGCGGCATGCTGGGAGAATTTGAGTTTCTGGGGAATCTGTGTCTTGGATCATCTCCTGATTTGTTCAGTATATGAAAGGGAGGTCTGTGAAGCTGGGTATTCGAGGTAGGAGGGAGGGAGAGAAACACATTCAGGGGGTGATGGGAGGGAGTGATATAAAACTGAGGGGAGGCAAGGAGCGAGAGCGGAGGAAGCGGTGAAAGACACATGAAAATAGAGGAGAGCAGGAGGAAAAAGGGGGAGGAGGAGAGATGATTAAAGAGGAGACAGAGGAATAAGGAAAAAAGAAACACATGATAGAGAAAAAGAAGAAAGAAAGAAAGTCAAGGAGAGAAGGAGGAAGTCAGAGATTGACATTTCTCCCGAGCAGCTATTTACGAACTGTTTTGTCTCTTCATATTCTAAGTATTTCTTGTTAAATCTACACAAGCTGCACTTAGCACAGCTGCCAGTGAAAATATTCCCCTGTCAACTCTGTGCAGGCTTACACCAGAAATTTGTAAAATCAAAGAGTTGGCTGAGGGAGAAATCACTAGAACATGGTGAAACAGAAAGTAATACTGCAGGTTAGAAAACCCCTCACAAAGTCCAAGCTCAACGAGTTGGAATAAAAGATGAAATAACACACTGCTGCAGGTCCAAAGCTGCCGGCTCCATACGTCTAATGGGGTACAACCTGTTTATTTGGCAGCAGTCCCTCAGCCAAGTGAGTGCCTCTGGTTCTGGTGTTAGACACACTGTCCAACAACCAGAGGGGCCACAGGTTGGTCTCACCTACCAAACACTCTGCCTTTCCTTGGGGTGTGTGTGTCATGTGGTTTGTATTTGTTTTTCAAGGAGAGTGAGAAGTACACTTTAGTACAGTTTAGGGAAGGAACTTTACATTTACATTTACTCTTTAACTGTACTTAAGTACAGTTTATTTTAGTATTTCCATTAATAATACTTCATACGTCTACTCCTCTACATTATAGAAGGGCATACTGTACTTTTTACATACTTTTCAGATTAAGATTTTACATCCAAAACATATGACCAGTTTATAAAATGCAATGTGTTGCCATTGATTAAGCTATCCAGTATATAAAATTAGCGCCACCTTGACCAGCTACAACATTAAAATGCTGCTTATACTGTTATGTATCAGTAATAATAATGATATGTTATATGTAACACTCCATATGTTGTATAATTGCTGCAGTATGAGTGCTTTTACTTCTGATACTTGGTATTGATAATACTTTGTACTTTTAAAGCCACTATGTTTGGAATTTGCAAATTTCGGACTTTGGTGCCCGCAGCGGTAGTATAAAAAATACACTGACAGACGGCAATGCAAAAAAAAAAAAAAGAGCTAAAAGCAACAGATAGTCTATGTCCAAAATCAACCCCATACGTAGTGCACTATGTTTTCCTTCTTACTTTTGAATTAAGTTTGTGAATTCTGACTGTAAAATGTATGCATTACATAGTGCCCTAAAAAATCCCACAATGGAAGGAAAACTGTAGTGTCCATAGCATGTACACTAGTTTTTCAGCCACGCTAGCAGCATGGCTCTAAAGATGCCAGTGTCAGTCTGATGGTCAGTAAGTCCACCACTTTGATCCACACTGAAATATCTCAAAAACTGTTGGAGGGGTTACAATGCAATTTTGTACAGTAATTCATGGTCCCAAAGGATGAATACTACTGACTTTTGTGATCCTCTTACATTTCCTCTAGCGCCATCAGCAGGCTGACAGTTTTGACTTTAAGTTCTATTTTCTTTACAGCAAAAACACAATTATTCTGTTTATGTACATGTTTTTTTTATTTCACACTTGCTTGGCAATGTAAACATCTGTTTCCCGTGCCAAGCCCCTTTGAATTTGAATTTAGTGAAATCACTAGACTAGACAACTATTGCATGCATTGCCATGACATTTATGTCCCCCTTAGGACGAAGAGTAATCATCTTGGTGATCCTTTTCATTTAGCGCCATCATCAGGTCAAAATTTCAGTTTGTCCAATACTTTTGTTTCTGACTAAATACTTCTACTACGCCTCAGTTGTACTGTGTTTAGTGCTAATTAGCTGATGTTAGCATGGTAAACTAAGATGGTGAACACTGATGTTAGCACTTAGCTCAAAGCACCGCTGTGCCTAAGTAGAACCTTAAAAGAGCTGCTAGCATGGCTGTAGACTCTTGCCAAGCATGTCACAAGGCAATGCTTTGCATTTTATGGCTGTGTAAATTACAATTATGAGACACTCACTGTGTCTGAAATCTCCATTTACTGCTCTCTATAGAACAAGCTATTGAGTGTTTATTATTTAGGGACTGATAAATGAGTGAAGGAGCGAGTGATTTTGGACACAGTCAGATTGCACCATTTTCATTGGGAATGTCTCATTTTTCTACAAACAAACCTTATGCCATCAGAATAATTTGAAAGATGCTATGATAATGCTAGTTTTACCTGGTATTTAAACACAATGAATTAAGAAGAAATGTACCATTTGAACACTTTTTGAATTTGAATCCCTATACTAAATGACGTATTCCTAAGAACCGTCCCATGAATTTACAGTTACATATCAGTTCCTCTCTAGTAAATTAAAGGCAAAAGTGGGACTTGTAAAATAAGGTGTTACCAATGGTATAATCACATAAAACGTCTACACACAGTGGCTTTACATAACATTTTGAATGCCAGTATTCAGAGTGTTGTAGATGTTGGTCTACCTACTTCAGTATCATATGTTTGGAATGGAAAGCGGAATGGAAGTCTTAATCTGAAGTACAGTACCAGAGTAAATGCAATTCACTGCAGTGTTAAATGATTGATTTAATTCTTAGATGTATTGTTCAGAAAGTGGAAAACCTCAAAGACTGTAAAACATAAAGTTTTGGAGTCTTATCCACGTTTCGTTTACGTGGAATGTGGCAGAAGGCAGATCAGTGTTTCTTCGGGGGATTTTCTTGAGTTTCTTATTGCTGGGTTAAAACTCACAGCTGGAGATGTGAAATGTGAGCTTTCTAACTTCTATTCCTGCGAAAAATCTAGAGAGAGAGGATAAAGGTTTTTATTATTTCAAAGGGAGAACAGCTTTGATAATTACTTCTTAAAATAATGACGGTCCCTATTACAAAGATGTATCCTCCACCCATCCTCTTTTCATCATGAGAATACATAATGAATAAGATTACAGGGTTTCTCTCTCTCTCTCTCTTTCTTGGTCTTTGTCTCTTGCCTAGTCTATAGATAACTCTTTTTTTCAGCCTTTCTCTTTCCTCTCTTTCCTTTTTCCCCCATTTTCCTCGCCGAAAGAAATCTTTCAGGCATGTCCAATTGGCTCTGGCCACCACATACACGTCTCCCTAGTGGGAATAAACCATAAAAATTTCTCTCTTTCTCAAACACACACACATACACACACACACACACACACACACACACACACACACACATTTGCATGCACACACACCTCTAAATGAAGCTGAAACTCAAGGAATAGGCCACTAAGAGAACATCAGACTTCTCATTAAAGGCTTACTATACTGTCCCTGTCCCCTTTTCCATGTGTGTGTGTGTATATCCGTGTATGTGTGTATCAATGTGTGTGTGAGCGAGTGTGACACAGAGACAGATCCCTGTGGTAATATTGTGGGTCCACGCCTGGTTATGTGCCACATAGGTCCTTTTTAGTGGACCCTCGCTATACCCACACTCACTCACACACACTCTCACACACTCTCACACATACACACAGATGCACATAGACAAAGTAAATTGGATAGATTTATATTATTGCTGTTGTAAAACTTTTCTTTAGTTCCTGCCTGGCCTTTCTTTTTCTACCTTTTTATCTGTTCTCTTTTATTCTCTTCATTTTTTTATTTGTAGTTGGAGGGACATTCAGTATCTCCCTTTTTCTTCCTGGTCTTATTTCTTGACTTACCCTGTACCTTCCTTCCTTTCTTCTTCACTATTTCATTCAATCTCTATTCCTTTTTAGCTCACACAACCATTCTTCAGTTACTGTAAAACCTTGTAGTTCCAGTTTGATTAAATCATGCCTGTATTGGTGAAAAAAAAGCTTATTTGACTTTATATTAAACCCATTCAAACCTCACTGTGATTTCTAATCTGAAGCTCAAGCTAAAAAAAAAAAAAAAGCTAGTTTCATAGGTTCCTCAATAGGTAATGATTTGTGGTGTAATTTGAGGTAAAATGTCACCATTAAATATGTGGATGATCGTTCTTCAGTTCACTGTGTAGTCCATTCAACCCAGAACGCTTTGAAACTCATACTAAAATGAGCATTTTCCTGCTCAAAGACCCTGTCTTACATAAACCAATATAGCACTCAGAGAACACATACCTCCAACAAGGCCACACCGCGCTTTTAATTGATTATTTTACATTTCAGTTGGAAATTCTGCCTCTGGGTCTGCATCAAAATACACATTGTGATGACTGAAGGCGTCTGCCAGTCTGTGGCAGAGGTGCCTAAATCTTGTCCAGTACTGTTAGGTCTTCATTTTGGCTTCCAATTAGAAAAACTGTATTGCTGATGAAATAGATTTTCTTTTTTCTTTTCTTTTTTTTTTTTAGGAGGGTGCTCACCAAAATAATTTTGTACCTAATTGGTGAATATTGGATGGAATTCAAAAGTGGATTGTTGTAATTAAATGTTTCACAAACAATTCTAAATGACTTTAGTCTGTTACGATCTATATGGAGGCAAACTTTACTAAATCTTGATCAAATGAAGGAGATGTAAAGGCCCATGGCCAAATGGTTTCACCAAATATTAATAGAATAGAGATTTCCTGCGGAGTAACGGAGTAATGAAACCACTATACAGTACAAGATTTCTAACATGATCTTGTTAGTGGAGGGAAAATCTTGAGCACAGCACATTTTAGCCAAATCTCCTTTTCTTCCCAACCACGCTGTTCTCCTCCATACAGTACCACATGGTTGGGAAGGATTAGTCACAACAACAGACATCATATAGAGCCGAAGTTCACCCGTTCTAGCCTACATTCCATTATAGCTTCTCTGACTCTGTGAATTATCTGGTTGAGGGTTTCTTTCATCTGCCTTTCTGGAAAAATGGAAGATGTTCCTTGGGCTTACTGCCCATATTCTAAGATGTATATATATATAATTCTTTTTCTATCAAAATTTGAACCCTTTGTGATTTTTGGTAAGAAGTTAAACAACAATTAATTTGTTAGCATACATAAAACTACATGAGGTTTTACCAGCATGGCAACAGCCGTAAGACATCATTTTAATTGTTGGTTTTCATCCTGATCTATGGTCTACCAGTGCTCTCCCCTAACATCATCTTTCCAACTTGTTAGCTATAATCTCTGCTGTCTAAAAAACGCCCTTACCCGCTATTGTTATTGCCATGTCGAGCTGGTGACATTTAAAGTCACAGTGAAACAACAGGTAGCGTTGTTAGATCAGGAGGAAGCCGAGCACATAGTCTACAAAGTTTTTGCCGACTGAGATTCAAACACACACATCTCTTACCCTTGATGCCACTCTGCTAGCTACTATAACCCACAACAGCAGTTTTGTATGATGGGAGCCTGGGTTACCTGGTCTCCCCAAATCACATTTTAATGGATAAATTCATCCTGCCCACAAGTGCAGGATGAGTCGCCAAAACTGTTTTAATGTTTTAAAGAAGAGAAAAGAGTCCAGTAAAAACCCAGGCAAATCCATCTCCTTCATCCTCCCCCTTTCTTTCCTCATACCTTCCCCTCTCATTTCACAGTCTTCTTTAAACATTCTGTCTTTCTCACTCGCTTTTTCAGCCAAACTGAAGTTTGCTTTTCCCTTGTTTCTTTTCTCAATTCTGTCGCCTTCAATTTACTATCAATTTCTCTCTTGTTGACTTTTCATAGCTTACAAATTTTCCTCTTTTTTGTGCTCTTTTTCGTCCTTCTGTTCTTCCTCAATTGGTGTGTCGACGCTTCGGCAGTTTGTAGATTTCCAGTGCTGACCACCAGACAAAGAATATGTGAAGAGTTGTAATTTAAGATAGTGTGAGACTTAGGTTCTAATCCTGTATAGCAGCAAGAATTGTTTTGAAAGCATGCCTAAGAGCTCTCAACTTTCCAAAACTGCTGTCATAACCAAAGCACAAAATACCTGTGTTTGACAGAGAGCACTCAGACGCACTAACAGCACTAGAGTTGGTGTGATAATAAAAGCAAAAAAAGAATCAATACTGGCAGTTCTGCTGTACTTGAGGTTGTAACAACAACACTTTAGCAATCCACAGTCTTATTGTTGGGATATCAGTCTATTAAAGTTATTGTTCTACTATCAACAACTTTTCAAAAGTCATATTCTCCTGTTTAACATATAAATCGGACTATTCAAGACTGACTTTTCAACTATTATCTATACTGGTTAGGTTGTCGGAGCATACATGCTGTTATTACAATAAAGTAACGTGAAACAAAACAACAGGACAGCAGACAGTGTCATTAATACAGCAGAGTAACAAACAAGGTACAGGTTCCGTTAAAGGCATGTAGTGGATAGAAGAAGTGTTATTTTTAGGATTTTTAGGTGAGGCAAAGGCAGTCTATCATTTATGGCACTGACTGGGGTTTCTGTAGCATTAACCATGGAATTTAGTTAGATGGTTAGTTCAGTGGTTCAGTCTTTCAGTCTCAGATGTTGAAGCTTAAATACAATAGCTAAATAAATAAACTACTCAAAAAGAAATGTTACAATCCTAAACCTATGGAGCCAAATTTGGGCAAATATTTTGGATCATTTGAAAAAAAATTTGATTGAAAAACTCAAATTTGAAATTGAAAGTTAAATTTTGATCTTGAACTTTGAAAAAATACAACAATGTATTCAAAATAAAGCCGCCTTTAAAATCCAAAACTCATGGTTCCACGTCCCTCTCAGCTGAAGCCACGCCCCCCATGCCAGATCAAGGCCAAAAGTCTGAAACTGAAAAATTACAATCTGAAAATGAAAATAAATGATGTATTCAAAATAATTTCAGAATTGAGTCAAAATTATATTTAAACTGAAAAAACTTTTCCTATACTATATTTTGAATACATTGTTGTATTGTTGTATCAAAGTTAATTTCATTGAAATTTAACTTTCAGTTTCAAATTTTAGTTTTTCAATAACAATTTTTGTTTTCAAATTATCAAAAATATTGCCCTGGATTTGGCTCTATACAAACCTCAACACAAAAAATGGAAAAGTATAAGATAAATTTCAGTTAAGTTAAGCAAAATCACAACCTTTCCAACATGTGGCAACAACATACAAAAGCGCTATGGACTATGTCCCGACAAAATAGCTCACAATACACAAATACTCTGAGTGTAAGCAGGCAGCAAAAGTGGTCAAGAGGTCAAGAAGTCAACCTTTATATACCCCCATGCAAACACACACACACACACACACACACACGAGGGAGCAGGCAGTAATTGTGCCTGGAGTTGTCGTGGTTACTGTGGTTTCCATGTCTTAAAAGCAGAAAGAAAGAGGAGGAGGAGGAGGAGCGGGGTCCCAGGAGGCTGACATGCATTTGACGACACTTACACTCTCTGACCTCGCACAGAGTGGCTACAGCACAGGCTACTGGGTGTGTGCATGTGTGTGTGTGTGTGTGAGTGTGTGTGAAGGAGGGAAGGGAAAGAAGAATAAGATGCAAACAGCAGAAGAGAAAGAAGGGAAGAAGAAGAAAAGGTTTGGGTTGAGAAGAGGGAGAGACGAGGAGGTCTCACCGGGTTTTCTGTCGAACGATCACTCACGCTGCACTTGGTCACACACACACACACAGACAAATATTCACGCACACATATACTTAGAGGGGCAATTGCTGCAGACACTTCGTCTTTTTCCCTCTTATCCTTTTCCTCTCCAGAGAGATAAAGAGACAGAGAGGGAGAGAAAGGAATGATTAGAGGAAGAGAGGAAAGTTAAAAGCACTTCAGTCATCCCCCTTTCTCTCCCTCTCTCTCTCTCTCTCTCTCTCTCAATTTAATTCAAAGACTTTATTGGCATGAACGTTTCAAGAACAATTTAGCCAAAGCATCAAAGTACAAATTGACCAAATATTTGGACAGTACACAGTAACAGTAATATGGACATTAACGCAACATTAAGACTGATATAACTCCCTATTTATTTATCTCTCTCTCTCTCTCTCTCTCTCTCTCTCTCTCTCAATTCCTCCCTCTGTGTGACCTTCTGGTGTGAAGAATATGTACCCACATGGGAAAAAAGGACACAGCCAAAACAAGTAAATGCATCGCCATCTAAAAAGCAGAATAACTGCACAGTGCGGTGAAAAACTAGAGGCAGTCACTAAACACTTAATCTAAAACTTAGATCCCGTTCAAATGAAGACTCGTATTTATTTCAGAATTACAAAGTCTTTTTGACTTCTTGATTTGCCCTTTTTTCAAACTTGGACAAGCAGAGGGCATATTTTGCAAATCCCAAAGATTTTTTAGCAAACAAGCTCTGCCAGCTGGGGTGAGAGAGTTCCACTTGCACTTTAATTTGTTTTTGTATGTATTATTATTATAATTCATTATAATTAATATTTTTGACCTAAGGTGTCTCCTGAAATTCTACCCAATATGGAGCCCCTGTTGGGCCCTGTGCCAACATTTAGTTCTAATATCTTTAATGTTTTGCCTACATGGTGCATATCCTTAAACACATTTGTGTTGGGTCAAATGATCACAGACTAACTGACACACAATCCAGGGGCAGGGTAGTATCACAGCCTGGAAGTACTTGTTGGATTCTGGAACTCGTGGGTATAATGGGTTGGAGGATGTGTATGTGGGGGCTGAATAGCGGCCCACAGTTCATTGGCCCGGGGCCTCCTGGAAGGTTAACCCAGCCCTGACCTGAATGAACACCAGCAGAATGAGGCATTCTGCTAATGTCAAGAAAATAACTCAAAACCAAATAAATAAGTAACTAAGGGATTGAACCTGCATTGCAATAACGTGTTAAGTTATTCATCTTTGGCAAATAAGTTCAGTTAGTCAGTGTTGATATCCAGTTGCTGTCAATATTAGATAATACAATATTATAAATTAAAAGGTAGGCATCATTTATAGCGGGATATACTGTATACACTGTTGGTAATAGTAGGGTGATTTTTAAAATGACCACAATCATTTACAGAAAGTGATAATCATTTTAAAATGTCATTCATTATTAAATTCATTTCAGATTTTTTATGCATTTAAAAATGTGTTTGTTTCTGTTTTATTATTAACAATTCATCTCTATATATGGATTTATTTTACAGTATATTTTGGTCCTGTACACTGTACAGTATATTAGCCACTCTAGGGGCAAACTTTGATTTGACTTTTTGATTGGTTGCCAATTGACAAAATCTGGACTAGGATTGGCCAGCATCATAATTATCTATATACCGACCAATCAGAGCCCAGCCTGCAACTACAGGACAGTATCGGCTTCAAATAAAGAAAAAGAAAAAAAACAAAGAGAAATGAGGGAGCATTTTGAGGGTGTTGTTGTTCTAACCTCCATCCAGTTGATTTTACCGTAGTCTTGGAAAAGAACAGAAGTACAATATAGAAAAGGAGCTAAATATGACAGACAAGGAAAGGTTGGTGTTTTATGGTATTTGACATGCTTCCCCATGCTGCTAAGGTGTGACCTTTATGGGCAGAGAGCATGGAACCAGTAATAACAGCTGATGGTACAATGTTATTTGAAATACGACTGTGAATGACAGAATATCACCCCCTAGATTAAAATATTTTATCTGTTCCAAATGCTTCATCTGCTTTTAAATCTTGAATAATAATGTGTTCTGCATTTGTCTAAATTGTTGAAAGCAGGGGCTAATCTGGCTTTTCCTTTCATTTATTCTTTCTACATTTTTTTTCTTTCTTTCATAACATAGCTAAGGCTTCTCCACAAGCACTTTGTTGACTGCAGTGTGTTATGGCCTCTTGTGATCAGTTCACTGTGTGCGCTCCTGAGACAAAAGCCAATTAGAAGTAACTTTGCATTTGTGTTTTTAAAAATAAAGCATCACCTGAGCAGATTTTAAATCACAGATTTTTCTCCAACAGTGGCAGTGAGGTATAGTAGCTGTGGAAAGACATGTGGAGCTCTGAATCAAACAGGCACAATGGTAAACCACTGTCCCACAAGTGCCTCTCATATGATTCAGTAGTACATACTGTATGGACTTGTATTTGATTATAACGCTTACCCAGTGTTTGAAGACTGACACTGCTTCGCTGTTGTCTATATACGCTGTCAGTGGCAATGATTTGCAAAATGAACATGAAGCAGTAACACATTGAGCCCTTTCAAACATTTGATGCTTTGGCAGAAAAGAAGCTCACAGCAAAGACTAAAATACAGGCAGGTACATTAAGGTTACACTTTTTATGTCATTTTTTTTCTTCTTCTTTTTCAAATCAATATAATGCAACATTACACCTGCATTTGAACTTGGCAATGGTATTGAAGAGGAAATTGGAGATTGCAGTGTGAATTCTCAGTTTGAAATGATTTGTTCCATGCCTAATGCAGCCGTTTGTTAATGAGAATAAAAACCATTGGTGTGATCATTTTTTCTTGGGATAGAAGAGATATTAGATATTTTTTAAAACATTTTGTATCTTTCATGTTTTAATTAAATGCATCTATGCATTTCTGTGCAATTTATTCTGCATTTTGTATCTAATTAATTCTCTTGTTTTGTTGAGGGAGGAGAGGTGAACATGGGAGGTTATGGAAGCACTGGTAGAAACTAACTTACCTACATTTATCTGGCGCCTGTAGTCACTAGCTACTTTTTACATACAAAACATATGGTCAACAAAACATATGATGTAGATTAAACTGTCTAGCACTATACAGTATAAAGTAGATAAAATTAGCTTTATTCCAGTTAGCTTCAGCATCAAAATGCTGCTTACAGATTATGCACCAGTAATAAAAATCCAATAATATAATGTTACAATATACCAATGAAAGGTGCCAGTTGTCATTATAGTACTTTCACATTTGATACTGACTTGCTAATAATACTTTGTTACTTTTAGGTAACACTTTGAATGCAGTACTTTTACACTGTGGTTGCTACTTTTATTTAAATAAATTAAAACACTTTTTTTTTTCCACCAGTGGAAGGATTAAGGTTAGGGAGTTATAATTCTCTGAATGTTTTCACAAAACTGCTAATAGACATTTTCTGTAAATATAATGTTGGATAAAAATATATTATCATGAATACATTGAGATATTAGCCTTGCTTTATAATGATCCAGTTTAAATTGTTATGTTCTTATAGGATCATAGTAAATAAAATGTTACATTACTTACTAAAAAGCCACAGACCAAGTTTATCTTGTCTATTATTCACTAACTTATGTAGTATTTGATGATGAATATCAGTGGAGCTTTAGTGTTCTGTACTGCTCTGTGAGCTCCTGGCATCTCCTCCTTGACAAGCACAAGTCAGCAACACTCAACTATTAGCAGCTTTAATCCATAACTATTAATATCAGTCTGTACTACATATCACCTTCTAATATTGTATATTCCTTTGTGTAACCCAGCTCTTTCTGACTTTTTCAGTCTTCCATCAGTGACAGTACGTCTAATTTGCTTTTTCCGCTGTATCATCTATAAGCCTGATGTGTGTGTGTGTGTGTGTGTGTGTGTGTGTGTGTGTGTGTAAGTGCCTGCGTGTGTGTAATGGGTATGTCTGATGCCTGGCGTCAGTGTTGACCATATCTTTCCCCAGTGACATTGCATCATTGTTCACATGATGTATATTTACACACGCGCACACACATACGCACATGAACCCTACCAGTATTGGGTAAAGTTGTAATTATTATTCCATATTTAAGTCATAGTAATATCAGTACCATGGTTACAACACTTTTTTGACTCCGCACAAAGCTTTAGAAAAAGCATCCCAGTTGCATATCTAGCCTGAAAAAGGAAACATCACTTTGAGTTCATATACTGTATGCAAATCTAATAAAGGCACCTCAGGTACTTGGAGCAAAAGAGGCAAGTACACCCAGAAGACCCTCCCCACCTAATGCATGTGTGTGTTCTCTCTCTCTTTGCATCCCTCCCACTCCCTCTCCCTTTCTCTCTCACTCCCTCTCTGGAGAGTGTTTAAGGCCTCCTCTCTGGATTTGGAGCAGACATATTGTCTTCTTCTGAAACAGACTGAGCACTAATTGGCTAGAGAGAAGTTTGGAGACAGCATAGAGGAGAAGAGCAAGAGAGGCGATGAGAGAGAGGGGGAGAGAGAGAGAGAGAGAGAGAGAGAGAGAGAGAGAGAAGATGCTGTGAAGTGAGAGAAAATGAAAGAGAGTGAGTCAGGAATGTTTGGAAGACTAAAAGTACTTTAAAACCATAATGGACCTATTTCCAGACAGGCGCCATTTTAAACCTCCACCCACCCCAAACCGATGCCACACACACACACACACACACACACACACACACACACACACACACATACATACACACTCTAGCTTTAGAGTTCTGAAAGGCAAAAGGTTTTCGGTGCTCTGAGAACAGCTACCCCCCACCCAAAAAAAAGAAAGTGTCTGTGTGTGTGTGTGTGTGTGTGGGGGGGGTTGTGTATTGAATCATTATAATTTCATTAAGATTATTTTTGTAAAATAATGCTGCACAAATATTTAATAATAAAAATAATATCTATCTATCTATCTATCTATCTATCAATTAACGTTTGGCAAAATGACAAAGTTATTTTTTTTCAATGTTTCTCTCTCTATAATAGACCCATAGCACTGGAAATACCACTTTACTTTTAAAAGGTGTTACATCAAGTGCTACATAATTAAAACACATGCTGAAATGCTTGGGAATTTGTATCTGTAACATAACTCTTTATTGTTCGCATCATAGTTATCATTTATTACTCTTTTTAAATGCTAGATTGTATTTGTTTCAGACAGGCGTGGCATATAGTAACAAATAATGTCAGATTCAGCAGGATATACATTTACATTTACAAAACACGATATGTTAAGAGTAAGCAGGAAAGAACCAAACAGACAGGAGAAGATTAACAGCAGTGACTGAGAAAGAGTCGGGTCTATTGGAAATTTGATGAAAGATCCCAAAGAGACTTTTTATCTCTCAGACCAACAACTGATCCACTGAGCATGCTCAGAAGATTCTGTTTTCACCACTGCATCAGCTCTTCTTTAACTGCTGGACCTTAACCTGTTTTCTCGTACTGTTAAATAACTGCAAATGCACTTTTTGTTGTATTTGGGATATATCCCATAATGAATATCATTTGATTCAAATACAGTAAAACTGAACAGCCACTCAAGAGTGCAGCTACTCTTCTATTTCCATTCAGTTCTTTCAGTATCTTTTATCATGTATCCATTTCATTCTGTAGTCTTCACAGCGCATGATGCAAAATCCAACAGATTTTTTTCAATATATCAAGCTATTTCTTATGTTTACCTCTAATATTCTGTTTGGGGTTCTAGAGACCCCTGGCCCTCTTTAACAGCCCAAAGGACATACTTAACATTGTTTTATCAGCTAGATCCTTCATGACTTTCCCTAACGCTATGAGAATTTCTTATAAACATAATGTTGACCTGATGACATGTTTTTCCTGTTTGGGGTTTCAGAGGCCCAGCTGTAAAATATGGTTAAATACAATGGAAGTCTATTTGGATTTCTGTTACTGGAATTTTAAAACAGTTTGTTATTAAGAGGGAGTTAGACCACTCTGGCAACTAACTGACCCCAAAGACCACTCTGTAGGTTAATATACTGTACATTTCTTAGTCAGTGTGAGTGTTTGAAAGTGTGTCTTTTTTGCAAACAAAAGGAAAATATTATCTATTTGTTTATGCATTGCTCATATAACATATAACATATGAAATGTTTTCTGATTTGGTGTAACAACAACATGTATTTTGTCACCTTCATCAAATGTGCAAGCCCAGTTTGTGGTAAATGGAAAGGTTACTCTAATACTTTTCTACATATTGGGGTTTAATAAGGACAGCAGCAAGAAAAAATATGAAGAGGGAAAAATGTACAATTATTATGAATATTTTTACACATACAGCAGTTGGGTCTGTGGGATTCATATATATATTATATAATATATATGATAAAGACTTAATGCTAACCCTCTGTTTTACAGGTCCATAATATCTGAATCATTTCCTAATAAGTTTCCTGAAAGAGAAACTTAACTATGTGTTTTGCTACTAATTAGGAATTAGAATTATTAATAATTATTAAAAGGAAAAACAGGAATTCCCTTGAAAGCAAAGCTTCATTTTAAGACCAAGTGAATTATTAATGTATTATTGGTCACTTTATTCCTAATATATGTTGCTACCCTGTTGACACATTTCCCGTTTTTGCATGTTCAGCTTGCCTGCAAATACTCCTAGGTTATGGTAAGAATGATTTTAAATTAATTGTTTAGAAGTATACCAATTGAAAACTGTCTCTGTACTGTCTCTATTTTCCCTATAATTAGTAGCAGATTACAGCCTTCTCTCCAGGAAACCTTTTGGAAATGATTCTAAAATTATGAACCCACAAAATGAAGTGTTTAACTATGCAGCAAAAATAAGACACAATTTGTTAATAAAATGTGAACATGCCATATTCTTACATATATAGCATCACACAAGAACAGATACCAAGCAATCTGTACCTATAATACCCTTCTGAGGAGCAATAAAACACAGTTTAATCTTTTTTGTAAATCAGTTTTACATTTCTGAAATTACATTAGTAAATACAATATATTTGATACTGTTGTTCATATAAATGCAAACAAATGTGTTGTTAGCAATTAAAATGTTCTGTTCTGTTCTGCCTTGTCTCTTAGTCACTTCATGACAGAGCATCATGCATTCTACTTTCCATTTTGTGATCACTGCTTGCCTTGCCTTTCCTGACCTCCCAGTTTGTGTACTCACATTTGGATGCCTCTGTATCTAATAAATGATTGTTGACAAGCCGAGAGAAGGGGCCACCGAGGAGGTAAAGTGCAACGCTCAGCTAGATGATAATAATTGTAATAATAATGGCTGCAGTTTGAAGAGTGTCCTGAGATTATGTTTACCTTTGAAAATAGCCTTCTTAGTGGATAAAAATGAATTACTGTTAACAAACAAGGAAGCTGTCTAGGTTTGGTTATTAAGAAAGTGAGACTGAGCTGATGCCATACCAATATCAAAGACAGGAAAGGATCAATACTGCAGATGGAGCAAAATAATGCTTGTTTGTGAGTCAGATTTTGGAAATGTTTTGCTTTTCTGACTTCTTTAAACGGTCCATCATTTTGATTTAATGCTCTAATCAGCTCCAATCTGATGAAATCAGGCCAATCAGGTTATTGAACAGGCCTTCATCACAGATCGTACATCAACAGATTGTACAAAAACAGATTGTATGACAATACCCAGGCCTTTACAGGCCAACGTACCAGAAATACAAAGACTGTAATCAAAGAGACATTCCCTGGCCAGTCAGAGTTGGAGAAACTGGCACTTCAGGTGATGGATAACACGTGAAAGACTCCTGAATACAGGTCAGCAATCCAAATTCATTTTTCTTGCCTTATATTTATATTCTGGTCCTGTTGACATGTTGCACCGCTCTTCATATGTGTGCTATAGGCATCATATGAGGCGCCCCTGTGCTGTGGCACTGGTGTCTTGTGGACTTTATTTCAATGATTGACATTTTTTGTACCCATGACTTTAAGTTTTGTTTTGATCTTGATATTAATCTCAATACTGTAGATACATTACATACAATGAGAGTATTTTATTTTTCTTAAAAGACTCAGATTATCGAGAATGTATACAAGGTTAAACCACCCTAACGTGATGTCCACTATGAATTTAAATCATAAAGATTCATAAAGACTTAGTCATTCACACTACAGCACGTGCCTGTTTGGCCCTTAGTGTAAAGCAGTTTGGCATTATGGATCTTCTAATTTCATATGCAGTGATTATTACAGCAGGGAATGCTGGGAATAGTTTTGATTGGAGCCTGCAGAGTAAATGAATCGTCCTGAAACCACACAGCAGTCTCTGGACGAGAATGAATTAGACTGATTGAACACCTCAATAAGTGGGAGCACGAATACACACACACACACACACACACACATAGAAGGAAACGCACTCTCCGTCACTCAAACACTTGCACACAAGGACAGCCTCCATCATACACACAAACACGATCAATTTACACATCAGGCATTGTATTGATCAGGCTATTTGCTGCTTGGGTCCCCTGCCATGGCCTTTCAATTACGACAGGAAAGAGAGACAGAGAAGGGAGGACTGAAATATAGATGAGACGCAAATGTTAAATAAAATGATCAACCTGTTTACTTTTTTGACTGCACTCCTTCTGTTATGTTGATTTCATTAAAACGTATAACAAGAGATTTTAATTGTATTTTTAGTGTAATTGGAACTAAACAGATTGGTATCCTACATCCAGGGCTGTTTGGGGTGTTTGAACTTGTACTTATTTAACTGCATTGATCATTATGCCAAGTGTGAGACATCAAAAGATCACCTAAAAACTGTATTGTTTTAAGCACCCTCCGGAGAAAGACGGATGGAGAGAATGGGGTACAGGCCTTTATGTGTTGTGGGCTGTGCTTTCCAATTTTAGTAATACATGGTTATTATTTCTTTTTTCAATGATTTGTATTATGTTAACATTTTGATATCATTGTGATAGCCATTTTCTCTGCATCTTTTGGTTATTTCATTATGTAATAATGTTCGTTTCCGCTGTATTGTCTATATAGAGTACAAGGTGCATTCAGTCAGTTTTTACCATTTCTGTCCTCATGAAGGCCCTGAGAGATCAAAATCAGACAGCATTTTTAAACAATATACCCTAAACCCTAAACTAAATAAAGGCTTTTTTTAATGTCTCTTTTCTCCCTGCTCTGCCTAACAACAAGAACATTTTCTTTTCTGTGACCAATACATTTTTGAGTTTGAAGAAACAAACATTATAAAACTGCTCAGGAAAGTTATCACAGTGATAAGTATTTTATACTTTATCTCTATGATCCTCACTTTCAACAAATAACATTGACATTACAAAGTAATCTACCAAGAATGTGCACGTACACATATTTGCGTTGCCGGATGACATAGCATTGTTTTGCACCCATTTTAAATGTTGTTGAATGGGCGTTATTAGTGGTTGTCAGCCTCATACATATGGCTTGGAAGGGGCCTGCTACACCTACTAGTAGGTTCAGAAGAATGTTATCATCGATTCATTGATGTCTTTCACATCAACCATGTCACGTCACGTCACCTTAGGTTTAGGCAACAAAACTACTTGGTTAGGTTTAGGAAAAGATCGTGTTTGGGTTAAAATAAGAAAGTAAGTTGTGACGTAATGCAAAGTTTAAATAAGTCAATGTCAAATTTTGGTTTCACACGGGACACAAACCCTGGTCTCCTGGGTGAAAGTCCTGTGTTGTTTAAACCATACATGATGATTGGGTCTTTGGTCTGTGGTACCTCAAAGTCAGTCACATCCTTTTCCACCTTCTTCAAAAACATACTGACGACCATATAATCCAACTAAGATGAGAAGAGTGAGGAAACAAGTAGAAGAAAATAACAACACACATGCTGTACAATGGCGCCATGCAGCCTGTGTGAAAGATTTAATAGTGAAGTTAAGAGTGGCCATCCTTTGTATTATATGTTCACAGCACCCAATACAGTGTCAGAGAGCAATGACAACTTCCACAAGGACAAGTGTGTGAGTATGTACAAATTAACACACTCTCAGAGGAGATGGCACATAGTCTGGCGGAGGGACCATGCTGGGCCCTTAAGGAGCAATAAATTATTCTATTACAATAGTACTGTGCAACCAGACTTGTTGAGCTAATACTTAATAATGATTTACAGCAAAGTCATCAGCCATTACAGCTGATTGAAGTGCCTTCATGAGTTAAAGACTTGACTGTAGTAAAGCACAATTGGTAATAAATGTAAAACTATGTCTTCTGCTGTTATTAGCTGTTTTTATTATAAGACACTAATACTCTTTAAGTTTGAGATATGACTGTAATACATTTATTTGCCCCTACAGAGAAAAGGGAGGCTGTGGTCAGCTTGGAATTATGTTAGTTACAACCTATTCCATTTTTGACATGTCTTGACAGGGGAAGAAAAGTATATCAGCATTTAGAAACTTCTCAAACCACTCCTGCATTACAATTTGCATTATTTTTCACATCCACCTTCATGCTCAGTATGTTCCAAATATTCTCATTCTTCACACCCCAGACCCTGTCGAGCTAACAAGCAGGTGTGTTGGTAGAGCTGGTGTCGGGTGTTTTTTGGGAAAAATATGACAAATAGACAGATAACCATTCAAACACCTACGGGCAATTTGAAGTTGTCAATTCACCTGACCTGCAGGTGTTTGGACTGTGGGAAGAATCTGGGGCATAATAAGGAAACCCTCGCAGGCCAACCCTGTCCCCTAGATATAATGTTTATGTACTAAGTTGCAACAGCAAATTTGTTTTGCAAGAAACTCAATGCCACATAAATTACAGTTTTATCAACATAATAAGGAACATTGTCAATTAATGATACTGCCAAGTCGCAAAATGTCAATAGTGAGCTATATGCAATATCTTCACTCTTCACAACATGTTTCATTTGTTTTCCTACAATATCCGTTTGTACAAACTAAAGCCTGATTAAAGAGTTGGTCATGTTTAGGCACTCGCAGCACTTGAGTTAAATTAGGGAAAGACCATGGCCTTGGTTTAAAAGAGACTGTCCTCCCCAAAAATATGGCCATATAGGTCATCTGTGCAGCAGCTTATTACGACCCATATTTACGTTTGTATTTACGGTGACCTCTAGTGGCTGTAGTAGTTATGACGGGAGCAAAGGAGGAAGTCAGGTGAGGTAGTATAAAAAGCAACAACATCCACGTGGGTCAAATAAGACAGAACTTTCACCCAGGATTTAGCTGTTCGTGTCCCGTGTGAAACGAAAAGTCAACCTTGACTTATTTTAATGTGACGTAAGTCACGTCACGTACCTTAACTTACTAAACTCAACTTATCGTACTTATTTTATCACAAACCATGATCTTTTCCTATTCTCAACCAAGTAGTTTTGGTGCCTAAACCAAACCAAACTGCAACCAACCAAACGTTAACCACGTTGTTTTATTATTGTTACCATGACGACAAAGGTCCTGTACGCCTATATGTTCTTTTGGGAGTCATTGGCAAACAACCTATTCTGTCGTTTTTGGAGTCATATCTCCTAAGTGCGGGGCGCTAATTTAGGAAACGCTCCTGTGGGTCGTCTAAGAGGTTAGGAACAAACAACCTGTGTGGTTGCATGGGTTTTGAGGACTTGTTGTTTAATATTGAAAATGTCAACAGTGACTCAAAGGATGACACACGGCGTATTAACCAAAACCACAAGTCCAGGCCTTTGTACGACTATTTTGTGGTGCAAAAATGTGGCACTTCCTGTACTGGAAATATTTTGCCAGTTGACATAATCCAGGCAACAATTATGTTTCCTTGAAAACACAATGGGCAAAAGAAGTTAGTAGTATATTAAACATAAGGGAGAATATGCAAACTCCACACAGGCCCCAGCTAGCTGCATCTGAATCTGGACTTGATTTATAATTTAAAAAAAGGAGCTAATTCTAAAGAATAATGCCAGCAAGGGCTTAATTACTACACAGCACTTTCACAACCATCCTGAAGAGTTCAAACATTCATGTTTTGAATGTCAATGAAACTATGTTCATTTTAACTTACCACCACAGAGGTTACAACATTTAAATCGACCAGTAGATTACTCTATGCTCCACCTCCCCTCGCGTGCTGATGCTGACACCAAAGTCACTGAAACACAACTTGTTTTCCTCCCCATTGCCCAATGAAATGGCAAAATCACCAAATAGGGGCATATTGAGGTTACCCTAGGTGAAGCCAAGTGAGCAGGACCACCATAAATGTCACGCACATACGTCCTTGCCTACCATCATTGGAAAAATCTTATCTCCGAGAATTTTGTGACTATTTTCATAAAAACCTTCGATTTTGCTTTTCTTATCTTTGTATCTTGGAGTTCTTTCCCAGGATAAAAAAAACCCTCAGCACACAGGAAGTGATGCTTTTTATGTCTTCAGTTTGTTTAGACTAATAACACGAGCTAGGGCTAAACTGACAGAGAGAATAAGTGTCACCTACAGTATGCCAAAAATCCAACTTCATTAACAAAAAGTTCAAGGAAAAAGACATCACAGAAGGCCACAGTTTAACTGAAGTGAAACAAGCAGGAGAATAGAACCCTTAACCCTGGTAGTGTTAGATGTTTGTTTGAGGGAAGGGAATTTTTAACCCTGACAGTGATTCACACACACACACACACACACACACACACACACAGAGTTACCATATTTGGTGTCAACTTATGGGGATCTGAATAAATGCTTAACACACATGCACACCAAGCACTTTCTCTTCTGCAACATTAATGCAACAGAAATGACCCATGCTTGAACTCTGCAGTAAAATGTGAGTGTGTGTATGTGTCAATGTGTGTGTCCGTGTGTGTGTGTGTCAGGGGTTGTACAAAGTGCCCTCCATAGCCGAGTCATGTCTCTTAAACCTTCCCAGACAGCAGAAGGGAGACAGAACGTCTCACATCAATTATTGAACCACAGGAAAAAAAGAAGGGGATGGAGAGATAGAAGGAGGGAGGGAGGCAGAAAGAGACGTTGAGAGATAGATGTAGAAAAATAAGAAGACAGAGGGGGATGGATGAGTGGGATGGAGTGAGATAAGAGAAAGAGTGTGATACACAGCAATGGAGAAAGAGAGAGGGAGCAAGGTGTGACTCATAACGAGTGTTCATGGTTTGGGTGAGAGAAAAAAATGAGTGTTTAAATATTAACATCTGTATAAAATGTTTTCGACTTGACCTCATCGCTCATGCACACTCAGGTCATGGTAAAGCAGAAGAGCTGGGGGCGAACAGTGCGGAAGTGACATTTTTGGACTGAGATAAATGTCTGTTTTTATTCATCCACAAACTGGTTATCAGAGAGGAAGTATAGTCCTACATAGACACATGCTGCGAAGACAAATGTGTTTTTATTTCAATTCAATTCACTTTTATTTATATAGCGCCAAATCAAAGCAGAAGTTAGATCAGGGCATTTTTAGTGGTCTTAAATTAGAGATTGTATTAGAGAAAAAACAAATCTAAATCAGAAGATGGGTGTTAGAACAGAGTGGTGCGTCACATATCCTCTTCAATTTTTAAACCTCAGTTATTGCTGACAATTTACAACATTTTAAAATGACGTAACCCCGTAATATGTGATTTGGATTGCATCTGAATAACCTTATTTTCCTACTGTAATATACAGAAAAAAAATCAGTAAAGCAAAAGATCAACAAACATTAAGAAAAGGTAGAATAAAAGTAAGAAAAGCTAGAAGCAAACAATTGCCTTTACATATGTATTTTGCTGAGATTTACAGCTTCAGAAACTCATACGGTGTGGCCATCTGTTCCCAGCACCTCTCAATTCACCTCTTAACCTAATTTTTGCAGAACAGATTGTCACGTATTCCTCTTTACTGACAGTGTCAAAGTGATGTAAGTAACAATATGACCAGTTTCATAATCTGTTCAGCTGCTCGGAGCTCCCATATGCCAAAAGTTTCACTCTCAATGAATATAATTGCAATGCTGAGTTTCATGGCATTTCCAAATGGAGCAAGTCTAATGTTTTTTATCTGTCCATGGAGAAATAAACATCTGACAACAAATCCAGAGCAGCAACTAAAACAAAGAACTTCTTGGAGCTTAAGAAGAATGTTTGTGACCAACAGTTGACCTCAGGAGTTCTTGCCATCTCCTTTCTGTTGAGCACTGAGCCATGGGAACTAATTTGCACTCTTAAAATTGTCATTTTACTTTGCGCCCAACAACATACCCCTTCTGTCATACCATTTTTGTAAGGGTAATGTTGACAGTATTTCTTCCACCCTGTGTTCCAATGAAGGAGGTGTATCTGACTTCCACTGAAGAAACCTCGCCTGGTCACATGTGCTACTGTATTATGATATGGGACTAAGTTCTAAAGGCTTCCCACCCACGTACGTAAAATCCCAAAATCTATTATAAGAATTGCATGACCAAAACAAATGATCTAGGTCGGGGGTGTCAAACTCATTTTGGTTCATGGGCCACATACAGCCCAATGTGATCTCAAGTGGGCCGGACCAGTAAAACCATTGCATAATAATCTAGAAATAATAACATCTCTAAATTTGTGCCTTTCTTTTATGTAAAGAAGTACATTCTGAAAACGTTCACAATTAATGAACCATCCATGTACAAAACAGATGATGAACAGCCTGAGATGTCTTAAGAAAAATAAGTGCAATTTCAACAATATGTCTGTTTTTCCACATTCAGTAAGTCTACTGTCATTACACGTGCATTACAATTTACAAATCACAGTGGATCTGCAAAGGCACAAAACATTTTCTTGGAAAACCCGACACTCTGTCCACTTTTCTCCTTTTTGACAAAGACACTTTCCACCGGCAGCTCCTACATGAACAGTAGCGTTTGCTTGACAGTGTTGTGTCATTTAGCGTGTATGTAAGCATGTGGGATCTATAATAGCATATCCAGCATAGGGCCTGCTTCCTGCATGCGGGAGAAGTTAGTCTTCAGGGCTTTCTGCCAGAAAGGCTTTGTGCCTGCTGCTCTTATTAGGACAGCACAGTAGGAATAGCAGTAAATTATATTAAAAAATGAATGACTTCTCTGCTATTTTCACACTTTGCAAAGTCATCCAGTGGGCCGGATTGGACCCTTTGGCAGGCCAGTTCTGGCCCGCAGGCCGTAACTTTGACACCTCTGATCTAGGTGGATGGACTGTAATAACATATTGGGCATTCGTCATTAACATTAGGGTAAAATCTGTTAAGTAGATCTGTTTTGCTGCAAGGAAACACCATTTTAGAGTCAGCCACCACGCCAAAGCAACAATTTGTAGCTATTATTTTGAATCTCAATGAAAATACCTTTTCTAGTCAGTGTAGGAGGCTCTTGAGCACATTAAAGAACACCCATGCGTTCCAACATTATTCATCTTTTCTCAAACCAACAGTAAACAATTTTCATCACAGTTAACTGCTGCGTGACGGCAATCTGGTATCCATTAGTAACACAAATATATATAAACAGTGTGTTCAGACTGCCTTTATTCTGTCATCAAGTAAATCCTCCTGTAAACTAGCTTATTAACTGAGAAAAGTTACTGACCAGCATGAGCATCACTAATTTCAGATGTCTGTCTGCTTACTTCCAACCAAGGTGACAATTTTGTCAGTTAATGTTTTGCTTCAAGAAATGCACAGTGGAAAGTTGACCACCATGTGCAAGGATTCACCAATACTACCACTTCTCTAACTCTAATTCTAAGAAGAATTTAATGGAGATCAGAGGCCTCTCGAAGGGTTCAGGAACATATTCTTGTGTAACACCACACCGCACTGGTCCACCATATTTGTTGGTAGTTAGTTATCTTTACTGCATTTTGCCTGTTGTCAGCTTTTATCAATGATATGGCTCAGCCTGTACAGATGGCCGGTCATTCACAGCCTGTATGACCTGCCATACACGTACTTGACTTTTTGTACGACAGTAAATCCCTCCAACAAGGACACCACCAGTGTATTCTTGTAGATTTCAGTATCCCAAAATCCATTGCATGCCAGTCACTTGTCACAGTGAGGCTGCAGTCATTGTCAGTAAACTGGATCATTTTTGGGCAATGGTAGGTCTGAAGGACAGAATGACTGAAATTCAATGATATTTTAAAAATAAACAGATTGGCTTGAGGAACGCAGACAGAAAGATCATTGGGATATGGTGACATCAGCGTGGGAAAGCGTAATTGACGGAGAAGATTAAAATGGGAAGAAATAGTAGATATTCACCAGTAGAGGAATAAAGGCAGAACATGAGACAAAAAAAAATCTTCCTTGTTAACCTTCACCGACAGAAAAAGTTCTGTCAATTACCACCCTCAATCAAATCCTACAGATTGGAATTTAGGCAAAAGTTTTTTACAGAATGCTCAAGGGTACATAGTAGAGAAGCAATACATTCTATGGTCTTTGTCTCAAGGCTTTTACAAAACTGTCCACAGACAGACTTTCTGAGTTCATGATTATGATCAGGCTTTAAAATAGGACAAGGCATATGACTTCAACCATGGTTTAATATAATGTACATTTCCGAGGCTATATGTGTAAGCAACCTATAAGCTATGGTTTGTTTTGCCACTTAGTGATGGTAAGAGGGGGTGGTATTAAGTGAAAAAGTGACATCAATGCATACCCTTAATACAAACTATCTCTGCATCCTTTTGGACCCTGCAACAGGGGGGCCACAGCAATATGAATTAAAAGTCCTTTTCGGTCAAAGAGGAGGATAAATGTAGAATAAACAATGCTTAATTAATAAGATATTGTGAAAAGATGTATTCCTTACTGAGGAGTACATTTAAACATTCTACTGAGAGGTATATTTACATATTGCTGAGCAAAACTGAGATTTCCCTCACTGAGTTGAGCTGAAGACTGTTTCTCCAACACACCTGCACTTTTATGGACGTGCAAAATCTTCTCCATATACAAGAAATAAATGACTGGGTACGTCTGTCTGTGTGTGTGTTTGGGGAGTGTTTGCACATACATATGTATGCTGTATGTCTCCATTTGCACTGTTGAGCTCAGCAGTGAAAGAGTGATTGTGAAGCGATCGTGGTGATAAATGCATACATTCCAACCAGATGTCTATGGAATAAATCAAGCATGCTATTACTCTGCCCTTGATGAATGACACATCACACTTAGAAATGCAGATCTGAGCAAAATGCCTTCATATGGATAAGAAACATTGAGTCAGATAGAGAGAGAGGAGTGGTGGTGGTAAAGAAAGACAACACGCATATCATTCATGAGCCAGGTGTGGTTTTTAAAGATTGTCATTTTGTGAAAAATGGAATATTCATTTTTAATGACAAAATTACCTTATATAATATAATATTACAATTTCAATTATGTCCAATAACTCACAATCATTAACTCAACTTTGTACAACATATTAAGTGCTTTATTTCATACACATAATCAAACCAAGTCGTTTGTAATATGAACATTTTGTGGCCACATTTTTAGCAAAGGATCATTTGTCATTTATTGATGCTGATGTTTAATTGTCCTACAATTTTACAGAGAAAAACGTACTTAAAGGAAACTTGAAAATACTGTATAAGAATTCAGACAAAGTAAAGTGTGTCAGCAGGAAATAAAGTCTTAGGCTATAACTCGCCCTTAATGAAGTGACAAATTATTGTCTCTTTTTTGTTATAACAGACTAATAAGATCATGCAGAATTTTTGAAAAATCATAAGAGAGAAGACATCAGTGTCTGCTAAATCTTGAAGCCTCATTGGCAAAAAAGAGCAAAAGACTAAGCAAAAAATGAACAATCTTGGCAAACACCTGTATGGTAAAAAAAAAAAAGGATGAAACTTTTTTTTTTATCTTGTTCATCATACATTTCTTTTTCCAGTCTTAATCTGTGGAAGTTTATAAATAAAAACACTACCTGTACTTGCTTTCAAACCACTTTATGTAACTGGCATAAATTTGGATTTCTATTAATTACAGTGCTTAATACAATTTTGTTCTCAACTTGACAATATCGACATAATCTATGAGAATTACACTTGAGCTACACAAAAATGCATGAAAAGGCCCAAAGCAACAATCAGATGATCCGAGAGTATTGTGAGTGTATCCAAAGCCTGGCTTCTTCCTCTGTACCATAGAGCTCCATTGTTGTCCAAAAACTAATAAAAGCACATCAATGAACCACACTGTTCCTTCATTACCATGAACACACACACTGTAGTTTATCTGGACTCCCACACACACCGTCATACTGCCCCAAATTCTCACTAGAGCACCAAATGTGTATTAATCTGTACCTGAAAATAGTCCCCAACAAATCCCTATTTACTCCAGTGGTAACACTTTACAATAAGGGCACATTAATTAACATTACTTAATGCAGTAATAAGCAATACCTAACTGTTATGAAGTGTTACTTAAGAGATACATGTTTTCAACTTTACAGAAAGGGTCATACAGGACATTAATAAATGGTTAATTATGGTTAAGTAATGCTTATATAAACACAATTATTCACAAGTTAGGCTATAAGTTAAGGAACGTCTACATGAAGATAAAGGACCAATCAGACCTCTACATGAAGACAATGAAGCGTGTCCACTGATCTCATGTTAACGCAAGACATTTGTTAACAGTTACTAAATGCTTATTATTGTATTAATTAACTGTTAGTTAATGCTTATTACTGCATTAACTAATGTTAATTATTGTACCCTTATTGTAAAGTATTACTACTCCAGTTTGACTTACAGCTGCATAAAACCACAGTGTACAGCTGTTTCAGGAAATTACTGAGCCCTTTTCAAAGTGAAACTATAAATGTGTGACCAGTTTTTCAAGATTTGCATCTTCAGTAGGAACCAATAAGCTTGGAGCTGAGAGCCACAGACAGGACAGGGAAATCGGAAAGTACGGAAAGACAGACTAACACTTGGCCGTTTTTGTTTTTTTTCCATGTAGAATAATGCAAAACCTATCCTTCAACATCAGCATCATTAAAAGTCATTACACAGTAAATTGTTGATTGTTGTTGAAGAGATGAGTTGAAGTTGTAATTCTGCTATATTTCTTGTAAAGACCAGAGAAGGGCAGATTTTGCATGCTACTCACCTCCTGCTGAGCAGGACACATCACATTGCAGATGAAGCAACAGCTTCAGCACTGTTTGGATTCCTGTTGATATATCTAACCAGAATGATGAAATCCTCCCTCACTGTAAAATTCAATCACTCTCTGGAGTGGACCTACCAACTCCAATTTGAGTATGCTTTTTGTGCTCTTATGCTTAAAGTGACACACAACATGATAAGTCACCCATTCAAAGCTCATCATGCCAGCTCTCAGCAGGAAATATGTCAATTCTTACAGTATGTCCCCGAAGCTTTTTGGAGATGTGAGCGTTTCTATTTATTTTTGCCTCTGACATGTAGAGTACAGGATTTATGTCAAAGCATCACACTGTTGCATCATTAATGCAAAACTGTGTTTCTTTCGTGTCTAGATCGTCTCCGGTCTTGACAATGCAGGATGGGGATTATTGAGCAGATCATTCCTTTACAGCTCATCAGGATTTACATTTTCTGCATTTGCTCAAGTTCATATTAATTAATATTCACTCTCTTGTTGCTCAAGATATGACAACGTTATGGCCTTTGTGGTTTCAGTAGCAATAGATGGAATCAAGCTAATTTTTAATAGAATATGATTTTAGTGACAGATAAAATAGGGGGATGAACGTATGTCAGTATTGCTGTTAAAAAGAACACAGAGCAATACAAACACATTCCTCTCTCCACCTGTCTCTCTCTCTCTCTCTCTCTCTCTCTCTCTCTCTCTCTCTCTCTCTCTCTCTCTCTCTCTCTCACACACACAAGTTCTGTAGCCCATATTGTCTGGGTTTACCAGTCATGTTGGACAGATGGCTCTCGCTGAGTCATTTGCCCTCTCTCTACACAGTCTGTCTGTGCGTGTGTGTGTGTGTGTGTGTGTGTGTGTGCCTCCACATACTGTATGTCAACATTCATCTGTCTGTCTTTCAGTATAGTCTATTCTGGAGTCTAATTTTCAGAAATGTAACCACAGTTCATTGCTGCTTCCTTTTCAACACTTGACAATGTAGCAATCATATTACCTGATCAAGAACTATGTGTGTTTCACATTCAGCCTGTTCTGTTAGTGGGAAACGACCTTCAATAAACTATTCATTATTCAGGTAGAAGAGTAAATTAGTTGATAAGGGAATAAAGGGAAATAGTTATTTTAAAATAAATCTTTGGATTGAATGGGGAAATATAAATCTCTGATTATTGCTGCACTGGTAATATTCTTTTGCTTGAAGTAAACCTTTTAAGAAAGAAATAAAATATGAGTCTTAGAGAGAGAGAGAGAGACTAAAAACCAGGGGGAGTTATTGTAAGGGAGTGCAGAGAATGACTGACTGAAATAGAAAACAAAAAAAAGAGTGTAGTTGTGGATCATATGAAAAGTATCACCTTCATGAAAATGAAAAAAATGTGATGAACTGTGTGAATGGAAATGATGCTGCATTGCAGATGTAAAAACGACCCTCAGATCAATTATGAAAAGAAACAGAAGCCTTTTATCATTACTATCATCACTATATTTATTATTTTTCATATATTGCTTATAAAGTGTGGGTTGCTTTAGTAATTTGCCTGTAAGTTTAGCAGCAGTTCTTAGAGGAAGTCCTGTCTCCTAGAAAGTATGTATACTAATTTAATTACATTTTGTGAGGAAACATAATTGCTGCCTAGACTTTGTCCTGTTAATTCTTTCATTTTTGTTTTTTCAGTGAAGGAAGTGCTACATTTTTGTACCATACACAAGTCGTAGGTGGATGGTGCGTGTACAAAGTGTAGGACTTAAACAGTGGAGACCAAGCTTTAGGTAACAAAAGCACTGGTTTAGGTTAAGGAAACAAATTAAATACCTGTCTCGTGTCTTTTGACTTTTTGCGTATTAAGCCAAGACCATAGCCTTTCCCTAACCATAACCAAATGCTTTGACTGCCTAAACACAACCAAAGAAAAAAGTTCCATCATGCTTTAGTCCTTATGTGAGGATACTGTATTGCAATAGTGGATATTGTAGGAAAACAAACGAAATACACTGACAAATATTAATAATCTTCATTATGTTGATCATCATCATCTGGTCGACCTTCTTACAAAACGTGTTTACTGTTGCAAATTAGTAGCATATGAACATCATTTCTGGGAGACAGGGTTGAAAGGAACATACTAAATGTTATGCATACAGTAGTGGAGAAAAAACAGTTGGCTTATTATGGCTAAACAACATTTTCATTGCAGTAATTTTAAAGATAAAGTATCAAACTATAATGAGTCAGAGGATGCTTGCCTTAGTGTCTGGTTTATATTGTAAAACTACGGCACACATCATACATTTATTTTTCTTTCTATCTTATTTTTTCTTCAAAGTCAGTCTTACAAAAGTTACAGTGATTAGCTCAGCATTGTGCAGGTGCTTGCTCACATGGTTTCCTCTTCTACCTGGAACCAAAATCTTTATGGTTTGCTTTGCAAAACAGCTATCAGTTATGTAAAGTTAACATTCAAGTCATTCTTACTCCGGTGCCTAAACTTGAACATCCTGCATTATGCGCTTTTAAATAGAAAAGAAAAGAGTAAAATTTCTTTCTTTTTCTACAATAATAATCTATCTGAATTTACAACCCGTCAGTGTCAAGAGGCAGTGGAAGTGTCCCTACACACACACACACACACACACACACACACACACACACACACATACAAACGGACCAATGATACATGATATGTCTCTAATGTTCTTAATGTGAATTTTGGAGATTAGATGACGGAAAATGCCAGAAACACACACATACACACACACACTTATGACCAGAACCCCCCTAGACGAAACATCTGTGTGTGTGTGTGTGTGTGTGTAAGCTCTTGACGTTGATGGTTTACAAATGCAGACGAATGGTCGGCGAATGACAATTCCCGTAATCGTTAGCCCTCAACCCACACACACACCCCCATTCTCTGGCAATACATCAGTGAGAGAGGGTGTGTGTGTGTGTGTGTGTGTGTGATATCCATCAAGGGAGAGTGGAAAAGGGGGGAGTCCCGAGTGTCACATTTGTCTAGGAGGAGGGAGGGGGGGGAGCTAGACAACAACAGAGAAAAAGAAAGAGATAAAGATTCTGCTAGCTCCCTCAGTCTGCCAGTCGTCTTTCTTTCCTCTCACAGCTGATTTCAGCGCTTTGAGTGTCAGCTCTGTGTTCTTTGTATCTCTTTTGGCATCAGGATATGTGCTCCATTGCCATTTATTGTTAAGACAAACTGAACACAATGAAGCTTTTACAACCTTATTGTAACCAGTGATGGAAGTCGTATTCAAATATTTTAAAAGTAGCATCATAGTGTAAAAATACTTGGTAACTTGGTAACAATTTTCCTGGTCCCATTTTTCCTCATTATTAGGAAATAATTAGGAAACAATGAAAATAACTGTCATGTAACTGTGAATTCATGTGTAATTCATTATAGCTTTTAGTAGTAATGGGTCACTGAACAGATTTGTCTTTTGAAATCACAGGAAAGCATACAATTTACAAATAAAGTTTCCAATAATAAAGTGATATTTTCTTGGGTTTAAATGGATCTTTCCCAGTCATTAAGACTTCTGCAGTTCTTTCAAGAAATTTCCTTTGTAAATCAACTAACTCAAACTCAAATAATTAAGTTGAGACTTACTTTGAGAAATTTCTCAGAATATCTTTTTTCCCCTCTATATATGTCCTAAGAAACTATTTAAAAAAACTATGGGACAAGTGGTTCCAAATATGGCATTACAAGTAAATGTCAAGTAAAAGTAAAGCTGAGCTAAATGTACTAAAGTATCAAAAGTGAAAGTAGTGCAGAACTGTCTCTTTCTGAGTGTTGTATTTTTAAGTATTATTATATTGGATTATTATTAGGGAAGAATTATTTTGTAACCAGCATTTTAATGATGTCTCTTACCAAGGTGGAGCTAATTTGATCCATCATACATAATTAGGTAGTTAAATCTATAACAATGTATCATATAAGCTGATCATGTTTTGCATGTAAAATATTAATCTGTAAAGTAACTAGTAACTTTAACTGTCAAATATATGTAGAGAAGTACAAAGTAATATTTCAAGTAAAGTATCTCACACTTAAGTACAGTATAGTTATTATCTTAATAATAAGAGGACCTTGGTTTGAGTGAACTATTTGCAACTGTAATTTATTTCAGTGTAAGTAATTACACAAAAATAATAGGACAGAACATTTCAAAGGCAATTACTCCCTACAAAAAGTACAGAAGAAAAATAAAAAATAAAAAATACGACATGATATAAAAGATTATTTCACCTACCCTTTTTACATGGTGTCAAAAATGTACAATATGCCTAATCCCAACAGCCCATTGTGATTATACAGTGTATATTTTTTTATTTGTAAAATGCAAAATTTTTTTAGTTCCTTACTACAACTGTTCTAAAAATTCACCCCTCTGAGTGAAATACAGTGTTTTTATTAGTCCTCACCCTTCTTTTTGAAAAATACAGTATATTAAGTATGTTAGTAGTAAAGTAAAGTATATTACCTTTACTTAATTTCAAATAACTTTTGAACACTTTCAGATAGTCATTTATATTTGAATTCATACATGACTTTAACTGTTTTCAAATCTACCATGTTGGCATGTAGGTGCAGTAGGAGGAGTTGTTGTTTTCCAGGCAGAGGCTAAATTAAAATCGTAAATTTATCCAGAGCAGTGAAGGTACATGTTAAATACAATGACATGTCACACAATGCAGGAATTAAATTTTTATCTCATAATAACATAATAATAATAATTAAATTTTCTGTCAACTGACTGAGTGCCTCAACTAAACATGTTTAAGGCTAGAAAGGTGGGGACAATCAATTTAGAGGTGTGTAGCCATCTGACATACTGTAAATTAATGTATTGTTTAGTAGATGTTGTATGTCTCTTTGTCTTTCTCTTTCCTCTCTTTACTGTATGTTCGTCTCTACACATAATTTCTCATCGGCTTTATCTCTCTCTCTCTCTCTCTCTGTCTCTCCCTCTCACCCACACACACATTCGCACAGACCCAGAGGAAGCAATAACAATCCAATTCCTCCCTCTCCAGTTGTCCCTGAC